>BLBF01000251.1:118-56744 GCA_015471245.1 Laticauda colubrina | reverse complement strand
TATTATTTCACCTAAACCAGTTAGGGTAAACAATGTTATCCCTAACAAATTTGCTTCAAAAAATTAGATTAATTATAATTAATTAATTAATTACTAATTAAGATGGCACATTTACCATCCATAAAAAGAAGCATCTTTCCCAAGAAAGAAAGAAGGTACTATCCTGCCAAAGCCTCGGACTACTTTTCTTACAATATGCCCTATCCTATGAGCAAGCCAGTGGTGGTATTCTACTGGTTCAGCCGAACTGGTTGTTTTGATAATCATCTGTGAGCGAATTAGTTTGCTCCGATGAACAACTGCTGGGCCCTCCCACCAGCCCTGTCTCTCTACTGACCTTTATTTCCTGTTTTTCAACCTCAGCTGCTTTGCGCAGAACAACCGATTGCCGTGCGTCAGTTGTTTTACACACAGGGCTTGCAATAAGCTGCGCATGCGCAAAGTGTGTGTTTGGTGAGTGTGCAAAGTGCGCTTGCTCACACTGGACTGGTAGGAAAACTGTTTGAAACCCACCACTGGAACAAGCCTATCCTCTCTGTTATGAAGGAACTATACTTTGGATGTTTCAAATTAGCAAAGCCATCACTTGTCAGTGTGATTTCTTCCAGGTGAAGACAGTGATGTTTGATAAAACCGGAACCTTAACTTACGGTGTTCCCAGAGTCATGCGCATTCTGTTGCTAGGAGACACAGAAGCTACCCTGCCTCTGAAGAAATTCCTTGTTCTTGTTGGTACTGCCGAAGCCAGCAGTGAGCATCCTTTAGGAATGGCTGTCACTCGGTATTGCAAAGAGGTGCGTTCTTTTCACTGACAATCAGTCCTGCTTTGGGTAGAAATTTCTGTCTTGGCATTTAACAATCTCTTAAATGGTTCAGTTGTTAAATCTTATATAAAACACAAGTAGCCTTAAATATCTTGAATATTTAATCTCCGAAGAAACTACACTGATGTCTTATAGTGACAATAAATATCAGAAAATTGAACAGTTTAGAGAACAGAGTTAGGAAGTGAGATGGTAATACCTCCCTTCTCCCCAACTCTTTTGGGAAAAATGGCAGTTCTTTTTCCTTGGATTGGTTTCTTCAGAGTCAGCACCACTGCTGCTTTTTTTGGAAAAATTTTTATTGTTTTTTAAGACAAACTTAGACAAACAAAACAAAAACATCAAGCCATCCTTCATATATATATATATATATACATACAATGTGTCGGTTGGTTTACAAATTGTTTTGTGCTTCCATTTCGTAGTCTTCAATTACAATTATATTGTATATATTCTCATACTTTCAATCAAATATTAAATACATTAATATCATTAATCGATCATTTGACTATACTATTATTCATTCATGTTTTACAAAATAATCCATATTTTACTTAATTTGTTTTATGACAGTTCATATTATCATCTCCAATCTATCCTACAATCATTTTGTAGGTATAATAAGAAAAAAATACATCTTTATACCACTACTTGAGGAAGCTCCCTTCTTATGGCCAGATCATTGTCACTCCTGAGCTGAGTGGAGCTAGACATGTGCATCACAGGGAACCCCTTGGATATGAACTCCCATCCAATTCCTGTCTGGTTGGCTCAGGATAATAGCCTGAAAGAAGAGGGACTTCAGTATTTGAAGGGACAAAGCTGCCAAATTTGATCTAAAATGGAGTGATGAAAGTTCTCTAAAAAAGACAAAATCAGAGTTCCCAGTATCCCTCGCTATTGGCTATCCTGGCTGGGTTACCAAGTGTTGCAATTCAATAACCTCATAAGGGCCATAATTTCATAGTACTGCCAAACAGACCTAAGCAAGGTAAATATCTCTCAAAGCTATAGCTACTTTTTTTTAAAAAAGAGAAGGACGACTTTGTTTTGAGGGAACTCATGACATTTAAGCCAAGTTCGGAATATAAACTCTTTTATTTTAAATTGTAAAACATTCTTCAAGCCAGTTTGTAGTACTGATTTGACTTAAAACTGAGGTATAGTGAGAGACATAATTTGAATTTAAAGTACATTTCATTTTGTAAATGTTTTTCAAATTTAAATTTGGGAAAGCTATTATTTCAGAAAATAGATACATATATTAACTTCAGGCACTTTTTACATTCACATCCTCACCATTTCAAAAAAGCTTTTTGAAAACTTATGGTTTTAAGTGTTTCTATTTATGAATGCATGACAATGAAGCATTTTGCTACTTCAAACTGATGTTTAAAATACATATTTTTGCAGGAACTTGGCACAGAGATCCTTGGATATTGTAAAGATTTTCAGACAGTTCCTGGATGTGGAATAAGCTGTAACGTTAGCAGCATTGAAACCTTATTGGGTAATGAGATTGAGCAGAATATGACCAATCTCAGCCCTCATACTGATGACTTTCATAAAGGTGTTAAACATCAGATACCACTCCCCAAAGTAAGAGGTAAGCAAGATGCTGTTTATAAATGGAGGTTTGCTTAATTACCTGTTACAGTACGTCCAAACAGCTCACGTTGGCTAAGTTCCTAGTTGAAGACATTAAAGCAATTTTCAAATACTCTGCCAGTCAAAGGGTATATTGTACAGCTGTGCCATCTTTCCTTCCTGATTTCATATTTTCTGGTAAGGAGAAATATGGAAGTGGTGGGAAAACAGATCAAGATTGCATATTGTTTCTTAGGGTGTTTTTTTTTTTAATGAAGATGACCTCATAAAAGCCTCCAAATGATATTTTTTTAAAAGCTTGGCAAATAGAGTGTTCTGATCAGTTTAGGAGCTTCAAATTTAGCAAGCAACAGGGCACTGGTGAAAAGGTCTTAGCCTGGTCTGAATTGTCTGATTATAAGCACTCCATTCTGCATCACAGTTCCCTTTTGACTTGCAGTCAAAAGTCCTTTCTTCCCTCTGGACTTCAGTTTTTCTTAGTTCCTAGTTGCTCATAGTGTCTTTTGAAAAAATATTTGCTTTCTATACTCTTTCCTATCTAATTTTAATAATTACCAAGCAGTAAAGGGATCTTATACAAATCTAGTTCCAGAACATTGTACTTCTCATAACATGTTGAAAGTTTTGAAGAATATTTTGAATTGGCTTACCAAGACATAAACTGATATATTTTATCATACTTAAGTTGTACAGACTGATACCTATTAAGTAAACAGGTTGGAATATAAGTTATTAAGAAAGCGTTCCCTGTAGCTTATAAAAATCTTTTTCTTAATTCTCACAGTTCTGCATTTTTATATCTGACAGATACTGCAATCTCTCATTCAGTGTTGATTGGGAATCGGGAATGGATGAGACGGAATGGTCTACATATCTCCAGTGACGTTCATGAGGCCATGAGAGACCATGAAATGAAAGGACAGACAGCAATTCTGGTGGCCATAAATGGTAGTCCAACCAATCAGGATTAGAGGAAGATAAGTCTTGACTTCTGAAAAATGTGGAAAGCCATGCTACTGGAATATTGTTCAGTTCTATAACTAAAAAATCAAATTAAGAAGCAATTGTATTTTAACCCCTTTCCCTATGCTAGCGTCCTCAAGATGCATTCAACATTAGTTCCCTAATTCTTTCTGCTAATATCACCATTGGGTATGCTGGATGGAGAATTATAGGAGATAAAAACCAGCACCTCCGGAGGATACTAGGGTAGGGAAGGTTACGGTATGGAGTACCGCAGTCCTCACTAAATGACTGTTTGTTCAGTGATGACTTGAAATTATAACAGCGCTGAACAAAGGGACTTATGAGCTGTGTTCAAAGTTATGGCTATTGCAACACCCCCACGATCACATGATTGCAATCTATGCACTTCATTCTGACGATGGATTGTCAAGCACCCCGCAAACACTGTCATTTGCAATCTTCCTTGCCAGCTTCCCAGAAAGTCAAGGGAAGGTCACAAGGTGCTGTTGCCTGGCTGGTTCCTAGGGAATGGTTGAAAATGGTCTGTCCTGAAGACTTTTTTCAGCCAGCCCCTTTAAGAGGGAAAGACCTGCTTAACAAAGGAACTGTGCCCTGCATGAGGCTTAATCAATTTGTCAGGCAATGTTTTTGCTCTCAAATGGGCTGGCTGAGGAATCGTTCTGCACACCGAATGGAAAAAACCACCTCTGCTAGGCCAGCTAAACAGAGCTTGGATCCCAAAGACCCAAGGCCAATTCAATCTATCCAGGGAAGGAATTTCCTTCACACAGTAAAAGAGCTGCCTGCCTTTCTTTGACAGGCAGCTCTTTAGTCTCTTTGTGGAACAGAACTCCTTCCCTGTCTATGGAGATTCTCAATCTTCCAGATGATGGTTGTCCCAAAGATGCTTTTTCTAAAAAGCAATGGGACTTACTTGTTTCTTTTTGTCTCTGAAAACACTTCGCTTATCGTTCAAGAAGCCTCTTCAGTTGTAACTGAAGAAGCTTCTTGGATGAGAAGTGAAACATTTTCAAAGGAAAAAAACAAACTAATAAATCCAGTTGCCTTTTGGAAAAAAAATACCTTTGGATAACTCCTTGGATATTTCTAAGCCCTGTTCAGCCTGCCCGCAGAAATAGTTTTCTTCTGCGCGCAAAATGAAAGAGTGTCCTCTTCCAGAATCCACCTCTTTTGTTATCTTTCTTCTCCTCTCCAGAGGATAAAACACTACAGACTCTGAGCCTCAGCGTTCTGAAGGTCTGAGGCTCAGAGTCTTTCAGAATACCAGCTTCACAAACATCTTTCTCTCCAAGGGAGAAAATGCTAACAATTGGCATCATTCTTATGATGGTTCAGAAGCCCCTTCTCCAAATTGCACAATTTGGAGCAGTTTTCCAAACCATTGTGAGAATCTGCAGGATGGAGCATGGCAACAGAAACATACATAGACCCTGGTGTAGTGGGGCAAGAGAGGATCCCTGCACTGGTGGAACTAGCCAGCATATACTAATGGGTATTTCCATATACTAATGGGTATTGGGCCTTCCTGGGTTTCTCCATCCTGAGATACCTCTGTGTAGTTGCTTAATGACTTATTTGGTCACTTAACAACTGTAACAAGGAGAGCTTAGATTGCAGTTGTTGAGCAAGGCCGCATGTAAATAATATAGATATAGAATAATCATAAAAACATACAACCAAAATTCCAGGCTCGATGGTGATTTCAAATCAAGGACTATTTATAGCTTCCCAGAGAAGCCATAAGACACAGATCTCATAAATGTAACTAAAGATATGGGGTTTTTTTGTAGGTGCACTTTGTGGCATGATGGCAATAGCAGACACAGTCAAGCCAGAGGCAGCCTTAGCAATGCACATATTGCAGAATATGGGAGTGGATGTGGTGCTTATTACAGGAGACAATAGGAAAACAGCCAAAGCAATTGCAACTCAGGTATGGTTCCTTGTCAAAAAGGTATGCAAGAGAATTATTAACCTTTGTTGGGCTCATTGAATGGGTGCTGAATTGGAAGGTAACCGTTCCTTTCATATTTCTTGGGGGTTCTTAAAAACATACAAAACTGATTTACATTCTACAAAATTGACAACAGTGTGACATCAAAATTGAATTCTACCATTAACAGGCTGAATGGTTCATTGAAAAGAAACAAAGAATACTGGCCCTGAGTAGAATAAAATTGAGAGGGTGTACAATGCAATCATTAAAAATATACAATAGTTCTTTGTCTGACTGTTCCTCAAGATAAGTCAGGAATATAACATGACATGTTCCCTCCCAATCTTTTGCCAAAAGGTTCTGTGAGGCATGGTAGAAACTGACTCATTAAGGTTTGTTACTTTGTGAGAATTTAAATCTAACTATGATGTCTAGCCTATCAATCTAAGCTAAGGACATGCAACCCGGTATTCTGAAGATATTTTAGAGTTTGCTTCCCATCACTTCTAGATACTACTGCAATGGCAAGTTTGTAAGGATTCTAATTCAAAAAAATTGTGAGGGCCCAGATTGATAATTCCTCATCCAGATAAAAGGTTCTATCAGTAATCTTTCAAACAACCAGTCAGAGAAGCCTAGAAGCTAAGTATAAACGCTTTGTGTAAATGGCAGCTCTGGAATGGGGTATTTCCTTCATACCTAAAATTACCAGATTTCTAAAAAGAATGCAACAATCCAGTACTGTATAGTGTCTAAATCTGAGTACTGAATTGTCCCTAGTATCCTTGTTTTAAGATGTGTATGGTTCTCAGTGGAACTTTCTGTGCATGTGATAATATTTTTATAGCAAAGTGTAAAAATTGCCTCTTACAGATCTGTATCTTTTATAGTGCTTTATTTCTGTCTTTTCTCATCCACCCAAAGCTTTTGAGAAACTAATGCCTTTCCTATTTTTGAAAAAGGTTGAATATTTGGAAGTAAGCATGTTGGCTTTATGCCAGCAGTGGGTTTAGGGATGGTACGCTGCTGAATGTCAACTCTTGCCTTCACATTTCTCTGCTATTTTTGAAAATAGATGCCAGACTAGATGGTTTAGAAGAGCACTTGACCTGTTTTAATGTATTTTTCTTCCAAGAGACACTCTATTTTATAAAAGTACATAGATTCAAACAAGAAGTGTTTTTCTATATCCAGATTGGGATCAGAAAAGTATATGCTGAGGTTCTTCCATCTCACAAAGTAGCCAAAGTCCAGGAGCTCCAAACCTCTGGAAGAACAGTTGCCATGGTTGGAGATGGGATCAATGACTCACCAGCGCTGGCCCAGGCTGATGTCGGCATCGCCATTGGGACAGGGACAGATGTCGCTATTGAAGCAGCAGATGTTGTGCTGATTCATGTGAGCTTACAAAATGTAAAGTGATGATGGGGGAGGGAGAGTTTCCTCGGACTTTTTGAGAAGTTGGAACAAAATAAAATCCCCTCTTTTTTTCTATACAGAATAATTTGCTTGATGTAGTTGCAAGTATCCATCTATCAAGGAAGACAGTGAAGAGAATCCGAATAAACCTAATCCTGGCCTTAATATACAATCTCATTGGCATACCTATAGCAGCAGGTAAATTATTCATACTATGATTCTCAATGGGTTGGTGGAAGGTAAGTAAGAGATTTCTTATTTGTTTAAAAACTTCACAATGGGATTGTTTTTCCTGTTCTTAAGCCCTGCCTTGTAACATTATGTCTATAATCAATTATTTGAAAGCAGAGGAAGGAGATAGAAAAATGTGAGGAAAACCCACATCCCAAAAGGCTTTTGATTTTGCTGAGTGCTTAAAAAGGAAAATGCACTGTGGTGAAAAAGCTTTTGGCTTAATAATATACCCTTCAGCAGCCTCACTGTGGTGCTGCCTAAGCAGTTGGGTTTTAATGTCAAAAATATTCTAATTTATATAGCTTTTGCTGATCTTATTTGATGATGATGACTAGGACTTTGTGGAAGCGGAAATCCAATGACTCAGGAAGACAACAAATTGGCTGATGTGAAGTCCTTCTAATAATGGCATGCCAGTTGTGAGTTCCAGTTGTACCGAACTGATGTTATTCTGAGCATGTAAAATAGAAATCAAACAATAAATCTGTGGTAGAAAAAAATACACAAATACCAAAAAGTAATACCATTTTGTAGTAAACTCCTCAGCTTTGAACAGGCAGGTGATAGGAAAATGATTTAAGACTAAATTCTGCATTCTTAAGAGTTGCTTGCATATAACTTTACAAGGTAGTTCTTGACTTATGTCCACAACCGAGCCCAAGATTTATGTTGTTAAGTGAGACATTTATTAAATGAATTTTGTCCCATTTTGCAACTTTCCTTGCCACAGTTGTTAAATGAATCATTGCTGTTGATAAGTCGATAACCCAGTTGTTAAGTGAATCTGGCTTCCCCATTGACTTTGCTTGTCAGAAGGTTGCAAAAGGGGATCACATGACCTTGGTCAGGATGCTACAACAGTCATAAGTATGAACCAGTTGCCAAGCATTTGAATTTTGATCACATGATCACGGAGATGCTACAAAGGTTGTAAGTATGAAAAGTGGTCATAAGTCACTCTTTTCAGTGCCATTGAAACTTTGAATGGTCACGAAACAAACTGTTATAAGTTGAGGACCACCTGTGTTTAGTCAATATTCTAATTCTTGTCTATTTTTTGTGTCAGGGGTATTTATGCCTTTAGGACTTGTGCTACAGCCATGGATGGGTTCAGCTGCAATGGCTGCCTCTTCGATATCCGTATTGCTCTCCTCCCTGCAGCTAAAATGGTAGGTCATCTCCCAGTCCTGAATTAAAGTCATCAAGTAACCTTTTCCTAAAACTTTAAATCAAGGCTACTAGTAGTAATTAAGGTGGGTGATGCCTTTCTTCTACCTCTGCCCAGCATCATGCTGGAACTTTCTAACCCTAAACATGGGCCACAGCTGCAGTGGCTACTCTGGTTCTAAGAAAAATATTGAGCAAATGCTGTCAACTACAGATAGTTTTCAACTTATAACTACAATTGGAAACCGGAATTTTGATTATGTTGTGGTGGCAGTGGTGGTGTTCAGCAGGTTCTGACCAGTTCTGGAGAACCGGTAGTGGAAATTTTGAGTAATTTGGAGAACCAGCAAATCCCACCTCTGACTGGAGATTTTATAGTATCCTTCCCCTGCCACGCCCATCAAGCCACGCCCACAGAACCGACAGTACAAAAAATGGAATCCAACCACTGTGTGGTGGCCGGAAGTCGAGGCATCCTCTTGACGAGACTACATTTTGTAACAATTTTTACAGCAGTTGTTAAGTGAATCAGGCAATCGTACGTTTAAATCCATTCTCCTGAATGGGCACTTTTGGCGACAAATTGGCAAAAAATATCCCAGAAACTAATTAAAAAAACTTGCAGTCACACATGATTGCAGGACTACGATTGCAATCAGTTTTAAATTTGAGCTGGTTGCCAAGTGCCTGAAATGTGCTTATGTGAGCATGGGGTGGGGGTTGGGGTAACATTTTTGGGGTAACATTTGGGGTAAAGAAATGCATTGTGAGCTGTAATGCACCCTTGGAAGGCCATCTTAACTCCAAATGCTTATTAAACGACTGGTTGTAAGTTGAGAAGTAATTTTGCCACTTGACATGTTGGTGCAAGACAGGATGATATTGGTTATAATGCAGATGGTGGCTACCGCATTCACTTTACTTGAGGTTTTTCACAAATTAAGTGGTCAGCAATCCAAAATCAAGACATGGATCAATTAACACAGTGGTCCCCAACCTTTTTTGTACCAGGGACTAGTTTCACGTAGAAACACTTTTTCAAGGACCGGCAAAATCAATTCTTCCCCAATAGTAAAGGGCTTCTTTACTATTTCTTTACTAAAAACATATATTTATATATATTTTAATCACGATTATTCATTCTTTGCGGCCCGGTACAAAATGATCCACGGACCGGTACCGGTCCAGGGCCCGGTGGCTGGGGACCCCTGAATTAACACTTTAAGAGCTCTTCTCGGTAGACAAAGCCAGTCCTTTGAACAGTCACTAAATGAACTGTTGTTAATCAAGGACTACCTGTATGAACCAGTTGCCAAGCACCTGAATTTTGATCACATGGCCATGGGGATGATGCAACAGTGTGTGTGAAAAACAGTAATGAGTCACTTTTTTCAGTACCGTTGTAACTTTGCATGGTCACTAAATCAACTGTTGTAAGTTGAGGACCACCCGAACTAATATTTGCTAGATATCCAACTGTGCTTTGATTTTGTGTGTGTGTGTGTGTGTGTGTATGTTTCTTATTGTGTTTTATTTCCATAGTTACAAGAAAACAGTCCTGGAAAAATATGAAGCTGAGGCTCAAGGCTGCATGAAGCCACTGACTCCCTCTCAAGTTAGCGTCCATATTGGAATGGATGATCAGAGACAAAAACCTCCCAAATTAGCCGCCTGGGGCAATATCAATCAAGTGCCTCTTTGTTCCCTGACTTCAGACGTAGCGCCAGGAGTCTTGGAGGATGGAACAGACAAATGGTCACTACTCACCAACAATCAGGATGAATATATTTAAAGGATATTATAGCAGCAGTTTTCAAGGAAGGGACTAAAGGAGGTTTAGAGTTCTGTTTCTGAAGCATCGACAGAGAAGTGTATTTGGGGTGCCCTGCGTGGTGCCTGTTTTCCATCAGAATGGAGGAGTGTACCTTCAGCTGATCCTGGTGGCTCCTGGATTAGGACAGGGGCTAATTATAACGTGTCTCAAAGAAAAGAGCAGTATTTGCATTTCATTTCCATTGCCTGCAGGGTGCTTAGATCGGGCCCACTGTGGAAACAACGAAGGACCAGCCCATGGTGCCTCTGCCAGCCAAGCTCCCTTTTCAGCTGCAACAGCCTGCTGCAGTCCTCTGCCCGTGAAAACGGAGCTCGGGAGGACCAAGCTCCATTTTCACTGGCAAAGTGCTCGGGCTGCCACAGGCACCCCCCCCCCCACAAGTGACGTTGAGCTGGCCACGCCCACCCTGGCCACTACCCCGTCACCGCAACCCCGATGTGGCCCTCAATGAAATTGTGTTTGACACCCCTGAAGTAATATCAGAAAAACCATATTCTCATAAAGGTCGGAATAAGATTGTTGAAATGAGTGACCAGGCTGGTTGTACTTCAGGGTGGGGCGTGGAGGAGAAGTAAGCATATTTTTTAGGGTATGCTGTATTTTCATTTTTTGCAGTCTGTTTTTACTGCAGAGAGAAACCTTCAAGCTTATTCATAACATGTGCATTTTATAATATTGGATCAAGCAGCGCATGGAAAGCTGTCCTATGTATTTTGTTTCCTCTTAATGATGCTGAATCCCAAGTTCCATAAAAAGGCAAATGTTTCTTAATTTTTAGAAGGCAATAAAAGTACTGTTAGGCATGGCAGTTCCCTAAGCATTCCAATAAGAATTTATATTTATCTTGTTTTAATATTGGAATCAGAGCAGTGCCTCAAATGTTGAAAAATAGACTTGGAAGTTTTTTTAAAAAAATCACAATTAAGCAAATTGCAGTAAATCATTCTTTTTCCTACATGAAATTAAAAAACCAACTTCGTATAGTCGTTTGAAAATAATTATTTACAATCTATTAATTTCTTTTATAATTTCATCCAATTGTTTATTGCACTTCATGCAGTATAGTTATTGTGGATATATAACTGTAGCATCTTATCTTAAAAAAAAAATCCACATTTGCCATTTATGAAATCAACACACTTCAATTCAGAAGTCAGAAAGGGAAGGAATAAATATGTGTAATGAATCTGGCTCTAAGTGAAGATGGATCAGAAATCTTCATATATCATGAGAGCTTTTGTATCATAGCAAATGTTGGGAATGTTGAAACTTGGAATATGAAAAGGGACCAGTAGTTTAAATCATTGCTTTGCCATGAAAGTCTGTGCTGCATTTAGTCAATTAGAATTTATCTCAAAATTGCCAAAGTTGCCCAGTGTGTAAGGCTCAGTGATCATAAATTGTGGGATTTTATATTCTTGAAATGGAATATTTAACTCCAGTGATTCCATCATCAAGGAATCTCCATAAATAGGGAACAGAGATCTATGCTTCCATGGATGATTCTTTCCCAGCAGCATAAGGGGAATGTTGCAAAAAAGAATGAGAGAGGGAGGAAGGGGTCAAGCGATTTTCTAAAGCTCCTGTAGGCCAGACAAGGAGTGATGGATGGAAACTGAACAAGGAGAGATTTAACCTGGAAACAAGGAGAAACTTTCTGACAGTGAGAACAATCAACCCATGGAAGAGAAGTTGCCCTCGGAAGCTGTGGAAGATTCACCACTTGAGACTTTCAAGAAGAGATTGGACTGCCATTTGTCAGAAATGGTGCAGGGTCTCCTGCTTGGGCGGGGGGTTGGACTAGATGACCTACAAGGTCCCTTCCAACTCCATCTGTTATCTGCTTCACTTCATCTGTTGCATTGTAGCTTACTGAAGAAACTTCAAAATTAGCCTGAAAATAACATTTGCGTTCCTCTGTGAAATTCTCATTCAAACTGTTGTAGCTGCAATCCTGCACTTGTGGTCAGCTTCAATTCATAGTCCATGAAGAAATAGTCACAAGATCATTCTTAGGCCCCTTTGAAATGGCTTGGGTAATCTGCAGGTGAATACTAGAAAAAGTAATTTAGTGTTACATTTGCATCTTCCCTGAGGAGTTTCTCTAGCTTGAAAAACTGAAGACTCTGAGAAGCATCTAATTTAACTTTTCTTAGTACAAACCAGGAAAATAACAAAAAGAATTGTTGTGTCAGTTAATTGCTAAGCCTTGTTCAACTATACCTCAGGATTGTGACATGTCTTCAAACCAAAGCAAATAGGTTACATTTAGAAGTTTGCTTCCCCCTGCTGGTTTTTTCTTTAAATATGTTATAATTTAATATTGGCTGGGTGTTTACTGGAGGCAGGGATAGGATAACATTGGTTTCTGCATTCAACAAGAAGTGTAACTTGGAAGCAGCCAAACTGCAGCTTTCCAGATATTGTCTATTAAAACTCTCTGTAGTACAGCTCAGAGTCTGGGAGGCAGGAAGTGAAGTTCTCTATGATCTGGCAAGTCCTAAAAACTTTGTGGACATTATCTTTTTCAGAATTACAAATTCCTCGTTATGAATGTTTTGTATGACTACTTCCATAAAAATTCTACAACAAAAAAGTACCCCACAACAATAACTGAGAACTGAGACATACCGATGAAAACATTATAAAAGCAATGTAGAGAGCATGTTATTTTTTAAAAAAAACACCTTTTTTGTCTGCCATTGGGGCTCACAAGGCCTTCTCCACCTCATGTGCCACTTCCTACTCCTTGGGGTCCCTCCCCCACTTAGCTACAAAAGGGAGTTAAAGCCAGGCAGCACATGCTACCAGACTGTAGGAGGATATGAGAGCTTGTAGGCCGAGGCCTTCTTCACATCCCAGCCCCCATGCACCTGTAATTCCACCTGCTCCTCAGTCAGCTCCAGGGCACAGCTGCACGCAACTGATCTGTGGTTGTTGTTTTTGCAGAGAGGTGCCAGCTGTTGTGATAAAATGTGGTGCAAGGCTCAGCTTTCCTACAGAGGCTGCCTCATGGCAAAGTTACGTTATTGGGCAAGGAAGCACTATTATTGCAAACCTGTTGGAGGGGGGTGCTCTTTTTTTAAGGAGGCAAACTGCTTTTATCTGCATTTCAATCAGGTTTTTTTTCCTGTATTGCTTCTTCCTTGGGTTTTTTTTTTTTCTTTATTAAACTATAGGCAGTTCTTCTGATTTTGGATTCCACTAGTATGAGGCAATCGTTTTCCAGATCATTCGTGCCTGAGGATGACAATGACAAACATCCATGGTGGCAGAATGGCCACAGAGATTACTACCTTCATTTCATGCTCACCATCTTTCTTTTTCTTTGGTTCATCTCAGGCAGGGTGTTTTCATTCCACCTGCAAAATTTCATCCTATCTTTTCATTAACCTCAACATGACTGTGGCAAAATCCTGAACACTTTTTCCACATGGAATGTTTCCGACTATTCATACTTGTGATGGCTTTCCTATCCTTTTATCTTTGATGTTTCTGTTGCAATTCCAAATAACAATACGCTGCAGAGGAAGGTTTTTCTTCTTCTGTCAGTTGTGTCCGAATCTCAGAGACTGTCTGGACAAGTCCCTATATTTCCCTTGGCAAGGTTTTTCGAAACTGGTTTGCCATTGCCTCCTTCCTAGAACTGAGAGGAAGTGACTGGCATAAGGTCACCCAGTTAGCTCTGTGTCTACAGTAGGACTAGAATTCAAAATTGCTCAGCTTCTAGCCTGAAAACTTAACCATTAGAGTAAGCTGGTTCTCTTGCATGAAGATTAAGAAGTATAAAATCAGAGGCACGAAACGATTGGAACAGTTGTATAAAATGCATAGGCTGTATAGCAAAGTTCTAGTTTGACATTGTGTGCCTTGATTTATACATTTGACTAATCAATAATGCAGCTTACAGGTAGTCTTCAAGTTACAACCATAATGGAGTTGAGCCACCAAAAACTACAACATCCCTTAAGCAAGATTTCAGCTCAGGAAGATTAGTGTATAATGCATGTAAATGATTTTAATGTTATTTTTTTCATTATTTATGTGCAAGGATATCTTTCTGAATTTACTTTTTGTTCTCCTATAACTATAATACACACCATTAAGCCCCTGTCACACTGCAGCAATGGATGGAAAGAGGATGTAAAACGGAGAAAAACACTTACCATCCGTTGGTTAACGCGATGCTTCCGTTCTGTACTCACTGCCTCCGTTTTGCTTCCTCTCTATCCGTCCAGCATCCGTCTATTGACATTTCATCCGCTCAGAAGGTTTTGAGCTGCTCAAAACTTTTGAGCGGAAAATGTATCAAACGCGTCCGTTCTGTGTCCGCTAGGCATACGGGGGACATCCGTTCTGCATCCGTTGTCATCCGTTACGCATCCGCTATATCCGCTAGGCATCCGCTGTGCATCCGCGCAACTCGAATCCGCTCCAGCGGTAAACGGACGCAGGGAGGAAGCAGAACGGACGCAGAACGGATGTGCAGCGTTAGTAGCACGGACGGAGAAAGGATGAAAGCGGATGCAGCACGCAAAGAAAGCCATTTAAAACGGAAAAAACGTTCGCAGAGGGGACCTATCTCGGATATTAAGGATGTCTAGAGGATGCCTAGAGGATGCAAAAGGATGCTTCCGTTCCGCATCCGCTTTCCATCCACTCTGCGTCCTCCCCCCGTCCGTTCCTTTCCGTGTTATCCGCTCTGTTTATGCAAATTTTTGCCCCTTTTGAGAGTGGATAACAACGGATGGAACATTTTTCTCATCCGCTGTGTCCTTTTTACAAACGTTTTGCATCCGTTGGGCAGTGTGACAGGGCCTTAACATTCAGAATGCACCACAAAAGGGTGGAACTGAATGCTATCTCCACACAAAGAGAAAGGTTGTATCAGGTTAGGACCAACGACCCTTCTCCATTGTGGTGGAGATAGCATTTAGGATTGGGACATACCAAAGCCAGCTGTCCTATGGGTGGGCCTAGTGCAGTCTGAGTCCCTTATACAGAATGGACTTTTTGTAGAACCCTCCATCCAAAAGCTGCCTCAGCAGAAGCAAATGAGTCCAGCTTATAATGTCCGATGAACAGAGAAGGAGAGGCCCAGGTAGCCGCCCTGCAAACCTCCTCCAGAGAGCCCTGGGTGGCCCACGCCATCGATGTTGTTGCGCTTCTTGTTGAATGTGCTGTTATCCTTGGAGAAACTGCAAATCCCTGTGTTTGGTAAGCCTTGGATATGCAAAGTCTTATCCATCTCTCCACAGTCGTTAGAATTACTTTACAGCTCATGGTAGAAGGTTGAAAGGAAACAAAGAGGGATTCAGATCTCCTGAAGGACGATGTCCTCTTGATGTAAATCCTCAATGCCCTCCAAACGTCCAGAGTATGTCATCGTCTTTCTAACGTGTGCACAGGATGCAAACAAAGTCCGGTAAAATTAGTTCTTGGGATCTGTGGAACCACGAGTTCACCTTTGGCATGAACGGAGGGTCTAGTCTTAACACCACTCGATTGGTGTGAAACACGCAAAGGTCTTTCCTGACAGATAAGGCTGCCAGATCCGAAATCCTTCTGGCATAGATGATCGCTACCAGAAAGGCGACCTTACAAGACAAAAACTGCAAGGGAATTGACCTCAGTGATTCAAATGGGGCCTCAGTCAGCAACTGCAATACTTTAGAGAGGTCCCATGTTGGATATCGATGAACCACTGGAGGACTCAGGTTTGTAGCCCTCTTCAGAAACCTGTGGACTGGGATGTCTAGACAAAAATTCCACTCCCCTCAAGGATAGAACAGAGGACAAGGCTGCAACATGCCTCCGCAGAAAATTAGGTGAAAGCTTCTTGTTCAGGCCCTCTTGGAGGAAATCCAGCACCTGGACAATCAAGGCCCCAGAAGGGACAATGTCATACTTACAACACCATGTGCTGAAAGCTTTCCAGGTTACATCATAGAGGCGGTTGGTGGAAGGTCTTCTGGAGGCCTGGATAGTTCTTATTATTCTGGAGGAATAATTGTCCCTGATCAGAGATCCCTGCTCAATCTCCAGACAGCCAAGTGAAGCCACTGGGGCTCTGGATGCAAGATTGCCCCCTGGCTGAGTGACACTGTCCTCTGGTATCCTCCAAGGTCTGGAAATGGAAAGTCTGCAAACCATGACCTCTTGGGCCAATAAGGGGCTACAAGGATAAACTCTGCTCTTTCCACCAACAGTTTCTGGATGATCCTCAGGATCAGGGCAGAGGAGGAAAGTTATACAGGAGCTCCCATGGCCAAGGGCTGTGTAAGGCATTTGTTCCCTCTGCCCCCGGAACTGCAAACCTGGAATAGAATCTCGGGAGTTGTGTGTTGTCCTGGGAAGTCAAGAGATCCACTGCTGGACATCCAAAGTGCTCCGACAGCTCCTGAAACAAATCAGGATGCAAACACGATTCTGCATGGTCAATGGTGGCCCTGCTAAGCCAATCAGCCTCAACATTGGCCACACCTGCAATGTGCTCAGCTCTGAGCGATACCTGGTGTCTCTCTGCCCATAAACAGAGCTGCTCTGCCTCCAGCATCAGAGACCCTGAATGAGTCCTGCCTTGGTGGTTAATGTGTGCCTTGGTAGACACATTGTCAGTCAAGATTAGGATGTTCCTAACCTGAGACCGCAACCTCTAATTGCCTCAGGACCAGATGGACTGCTTGAAGCTCTAACCAATTGATATTATGGTCCAAATCTGTCTGTGACCATTGTCCTTGAAGCACCCTGGTTGAATGTGGGCATCCCAGCCATGAAGACTGGCATCTGTGGTCAGCACTAACCTGTTTGATTCCTTGAATAGAAGTCCCATGGAAAGTGCCTCAGATGACCACCATCTTAAAGATTTAAGGACCAACCGAATTAATCTGACCTGTAAGAGGGAACAACTCCTACCTGTCTTCTGGTAAGGTAGAAGGAACCATTGGAGTGACCTGGCGTGCAGTCTAGCCCAGGGCACTATATTAATGCAGGATATTATTTTTCCCAGGAGCTTAGAAAGCGTAGCCAGGGATACTCTAGATTTAGATTTCACTTGTCCAGTTAACTCCCTGATACTCTCCTGACGTTCTTGGGATGAGGACGCCTTGCAAGAATTAGTATCTATAACAGCTCCCAGATGAAGTAAGGTATTGGTGGGAGTGAAGTGGCAGAGAAGCCATGCTCTTGGAGCACCTGAATGGTGATCTCTAAATCCTCTATAGCTCTAGGTGGGGAAGATGACTGGACCAGTATGTCATTGAGATAACACTAGACCCTAACTGGTATAGCCCTAAGATGGGCTGCCAGGGCTGCCAACAGCTTAGTGAATGACCTGGGGGCTGAGGAAAGTCCAAAGGGCAAGGCCCTGTATTGGTAGTGCCTCCCATTTTAGCAGAACCTGAGGAATTGTTGATGAGCAGAGATAATAGGGACATGGAGATAGGCCTCCGTTAAATCAATGGAAGTAAGGAAGTCTCCCTCCCTAATTCCCTCTAGGATGGACTGGAGGGAATGCACCTTGAACCGTCTGTACTTCACCCGGCGGTTAAGGTGCTTCAAATACAGAATTGCCCTCCATCCCCCCAAGGCTTCTGGGATTACAAACAATATGGAATAGAATCCCATGCCACGTTGACCCTCAGGCACTGGCTGAATAGCCTGAATCTCCAACAGGTGCTGAATAGCTGTTTGCATAAAGTTCCTTCTCTCTGCATTCCTAGAGATAGGGCAATGAATCAAAAACCATGGGGGCATACAGAGGAATTCTATAGATAGTCCAGAGTGGAATGTCTCCAGGACCCAGGTGTCATTACTTCCTCCCAACACCTGGCAAACAAGGCCAGACGTCCCCCAATGGGAGGGTTGGTCTCCATTTTATCTGGGGCATCAGAAGGGACAACCTTCAGCCCCTCGAAAGGGCTGCTTATTGTTAAAAGAACAATTTCTACCTGTCCTGTCCTGGCTTTGTTCCTGACTGGGGGCAAAAGACCTCTGGGGTCTGGGCATCCCCCTCCTGTTTCGGGGGTCCTATAATAGGAGCGTCTGGCACAGGGAGTTGGTCTATAAACACTTTTTCTGGACTTGGATGGCAAAACCTTCTCTTTGTCCTTGGAGTCCACTAGGACCTTGTCCAGAGCCTCTCCAAATGATTTATCCCCTTTAAGTGGGGCCATGGCCAATCTCCACTTGTGCCTCATGTCAGCCTGCCATTGCTTTAGCCAGAGCAAGCAACGAGAGGTCACTGTTCCCCTTATTGCCCTGGACAAAAATCTGGCAGCACTCAGTGTGGCATCAGCTGAAAATTCTACTGCTGCCAATAGTTTGTTCACATGCAGGTGTGATCTGACATCGTCCAGTGGATTTCTCTCCTGTAGCTCCTGGAGCCAGATGAGAGAGGCTCTGTTGAAGAAAGATGCGGCTGTGGAAGCTTTCCATGCTGATGACAGGCGTGTTCTTTGCTCAGCCTTCTTATCCTCAGCCTCCAGTGAGTTCTTAGGCTCCCCAGGGATGTCTGTGTTGGCTTGCAGGACCGCAACTGAGGCGTCAACATCGGGCACTTCCAGGGCCTTGGAAAGATCGCCTCCTACATTAAACAATTTCTTGTCTAGGGAGGAAGGGCTTGGACCAGACCTGAGGGACGACCACTGTCTTTGGATGAGTGTGGTGAACATCTTTGGCGCAGGGATGACATCTGCTGTGACTGTTTTCTCAGAAGACAATGGGTCATTGGGGTATTCAGAGGGGTCTGCAGGCTCTTGCTGTTCAGGGACTAAGCCTCACCTTGTGGCCTTTTTGGCCTTACAGTGGAGAGATCTAAAGATGACAGGTTGGAACAAGCCAGGGATAGAGCCTTGGTCAGCCTCATTGAGGTCCTCATCATCGGAATAGTTTCTGTCCATCAGCTGGCCATTGTCAGATGTGATGGAGTGGGAGCTTACAGCAGGAATATAAGCACCTGATTCTGTATGCAGGGAAAGATCATCATCATCATGAGACCTGTGTCTCCTACTGTGTCTGGATGAGGAAGTAGAAACCTCTTGAGGGAGAACCTCTGGTCTGTCTCAAGACAGCTGACACTCCTTACCTCACTGCCTGATTTAACATAGCCTGCGTATTAACCTGGAACTCAGGTTCCTGTGCTCTAACTAGTCTGATCCCAGCTGACATGGGAGTAAAGGATGCTTCTGGAGCCATTCTGTGCCTCTGATCAGCAACTGTCAGTTGCTCTGTTGCTGGGCAGATGGAGAAAAAGTTTCTGATCTTAGAAACCTCAATAGATTCCTGCTCTTCAGCTCCCCCTATGGCCGCTTCTGTTACTGCAGTCCTGTCAGTTTGCAGTTGCCTCTCTCCTCCTCTTCCTCATTTGGGCAGGAAATTATGCAGAGTGCCATTTCCTCATCATTTTGCTCGTCCCTCTCTGCTGCCTTGGAGCACTTTCAGGTTCCTGCAGCCTTATCCTTTAGCTTGGGGCTGTAAAATGAAGCCATCTGTTCTGGGGCTGCTGGACTTAAGAGAGCATGATGGCTGTCAAGCCGCACCCTCCACTCTCCTGACATCACAGCTAGCCTTTTAAGATTCTGCCATCTCTGACTCCAAAGATGTTACTCTGGAGTCACCCTGATCACGCTGCAGCCTTTCACTTTCCTAAACCTACTCTCACTAACTGTACTCTTTGCTGTAGGTCTTCTGCCCTTTAAAGGCTACCGTGGTAAATCTCAATGTCTCCAACGGCCAAAACCGCTGGGAGCCTCCCAAGCCAAAGTGCGGGAAGGAGGTTAGGATGGTATTCAAACTCCTCCCATAACCAGAACCTCAGTAGATCGGCCCTCAGCTGATCCAAAGTCCAACGACTGGGGCAGAACCCCGGCCATGTTGCAGTTTGAAAGCTGTCAAAGTGATAGACCGGTTCCGGCTTGCAATAGAATTCAGGATTGATGTTTTTATTCCTATTTTTCCAATCCATTTGAAAGGATTTGTTAAATTTGCTAGGAGAAGAAATGTCGTCCAACAAGCTGACTGAGTCAATTTCTGGGGAGGTCCCTAGCAGCAGAGGGAATGTCATCAAAGTTTTGACAGACTCAGTCCAATCACAGGCAGAGACTGATCACCCAATCCTGAATACTATCTCCACCACAATGGAGAAAGACTGTGGTCTCTGACGTATGAGAGGACATCTTTTTGATGTTTGCCAAGTGTAGCGCCTGCGTGTAAATGAAGTACAAATGTCTGTTTCCTTTAGCAAAGGAAAAGCAACATATGTCAGGCATCAGTCTTTTCATTAGTGGAATTAATTAATTCTATTAGCTTACTTGAAAGATATTTAAAGCACAGTAAAAAGTAAATATTTTTAATTCATGTTTTATTTTTTGAAAAATTTGCCCAAGAATGCAAAATGTGAAGTTTCACTATATTAATTTGAGAGTTACACTGAAAATTAAAAATTACAATTATCAGCATTTTTTAAAAAATATACATCCTTCCAGAGAAGTGACAAGAATGGGACAATTCGTTTAAAACCATACTTAGTAAAGCACAATTTCAGCAGACTTTCCAGAAGAAATTTCAGAAGTGAGCCAACTCACATGGAGGGCTCTTTTAATTACTGCCAACTATAAAACCATTTGAGGTGTTTTATTTTTAAGTCAAAACTGGCTTGTGTACTTACTGGCTGTGTCTAGGACTAGAAAGCTTTGGTTGGCTAATTTTGATGATGCAATAAACTAAACATTCCAGTTGGTTTTGAAAGAAGACTGGACTATTTTCTCTTCCTACCCACTCCCAAACTCGTAGTACCATTTTCTAGAATATAATTGCAAAGGAGCCGGTTGGCCTGAACTTTTGTATTTCATAATGAAATTGAAAATGAAACAAAAACAGGAATCCTTGGTTTTTCCCTTTTATCTCTTAAGTACAATCTTACCAATCAAATATTGCAGGCAACTGCTCACGTTTGCAAAGATCCACCACCTCAGCAGTATATCAACACAAAACACAAATAATATTACACACAAAAACTTCCAGATGAATTCCAAATGGTTCAGTGAAGCCAGACAAGAGAAGTCTTTAAGGTTATTATTTTTTTTTAAATCTGTATTTTGTAAAGTAGATCGTTGGTGCAGTCCTCACTCTGAATTTGGTAGGTTACTTGAAAAATGCATCCAGAAATATTAGTTCTCTCGTTTATCAGTCAGTACTTGCTTCATTTTCTGCTACAGAATCAAGAATCTCTTCTTCATTAAAACTGTGTTGCTCCCATTTCAGCAATGCATCAGGATACTACTGGTGTCATATCCCACAACTGTCCAAAAGGAGACAAAAGAATATGATTATTAAAATGATCCAGAATTACCGTAGATTCAGTAGAGGTAAGTTGCATTCTCACCTTCATAACTTTATCTGTTCCAGATGTCAGCAACCAACCCCGTGTTGCATCAAAGTGTACATGGACAACATTGTGTTTGCTGTCATGGAAAGTGGCTGTAGGAGCACGTCTAAAGGAAGCACATAACAGGAGAAAGTGAAAATATAGGAATTGGAAGATCACAATATCATATCTAGATGCTAAAAATAAGTAAATTAAATCTTAATTCAGACCCTGCGGCCTTCAGCAGTCGCTAAAGCCCATGTCACACTGAACCAACGGATGCAAAGAGGATGTAAAACGGACAAAAAACCTTGCCATCCGTTGGTTAACGCGATGGATCCGTTCTGTACTCACTGCCTCCGTTTTGCTTCCTCTCTATCCGTCCAGCATCCGTTTATGGACGTTTCATCCGCTCCAAAAGTTTTGGGCTGCCTAAAAGTTTTGGGCTGCCTAAAACTTTTGCGCGGAAAATGTATCCAGTTTGTCCGTTCTCAATCCACTACGCATCCGCTACACATCCATTACGCATCCATTACGCATCTGCTATATCCTCGAGGCATCCGCTGCGCATCCGCGCAACTCGCATCCGCCCGGACGCAGGGAGGAAGCGGAACGGACGCGGAACGGATGCCTAGCGGATGCAGAACAGAAACAAAGTGTTTAAAATGGAAAAAATGTTCGCAGAGGGGACCTATCTCGGATATAAAGGATGTCTAGAGGATGCCTAGAGGATGCCTAGCGGAAAACCTATACTGCCTATAAAAAGGGGGAGCAACTCGCCTGCATCTCACTTTCAGAACAGCAGCCCAGTGGTGCAGACCTCTGCAGCCTTCATCTGGCTCTTCCTCTTCCACAGCTTCCAGTCATGTCCACCGTGGATTGTGACAAAGTCCTTTCGGCAGCCACCATCCTTCTGCAACAGTGCGAAACCATCTACAGGCTCTGTGAACTCTACTACGGGAAGAAAAGGAGGCACCCAAAAAAAGTCTGGGTCCAAAGATGGTTCGCCAGAAGAGCAGAGGATGGACTGTACAAGCTGATGGTGGAGCTCAGGAGCGAAGACACTCGGGCGTTCCAGAACTTCATGAGGATGCCTCCAGCCATGTTTGACGAACTTGTGCAGCGCCTGACACCCAGGTTGACCAAGACAAACACCAACTTCCCGCCCAGCCTGGAACCTGGGCTTAAGGTGGCACTCACTCTGCGCCACCTGGCCTCAGGGACCACCTACAGGAGCATGCAGTACAGCTGGAGGGTGCCACCCAGCACCATCAGCTTTGTGGTCAGAGTAGTGGTGCAGGCCATCATTGAAGAGTACATGGAGGAGTTCCTCCACTGCCCCTCCACTGAAGAAGGCTGGAAGAAAGTTGCAGAGCAGTGGTATCAGAGGTGGAACTTCCCCCACACAGTTGGAGCCATAGATGGCAAGCATGTGGCCTGCAAAGCGCCAGCCAAGTCGGGGTCCACTTATCACAACTACAAGGGCTTCTTCAGCATCATCTTCTTCACCATGGTCGATGCTGACTACAAGTTCATGTACATCGATGCTTCAGGCAACGGCTCATCTTCAGATGCCCAGGTATACAACGCCAGTCACCTCAAGGAGGGGCTGGAAAGCAACCTCATGGTGGGCTTCCCAGATCCAGACCCGCTGCCCAACGACAAGCAAGGTGTGCCCTACTTCATCGTGGGGGATGACGCCTTCTCCCTCACAACTTACCTCATGAAGCCCTACACCTCCAAATACCTCACCCGTGAAGAGAGGATCTTCAACTACAGGCTGTTCAGGGCAAGACGGGTGGTGGAGAACGCCTTTGGCATCCTGGCCAACAGGTTCCAGGTACTTCTCACCAACATGCAGCATAGCCCAGAGACCATGAGGAGGATCGTGGAAGCTTGCTGCATCCTGCACAATCTCATGCGCACCCACTACCCAGTCTTGCAGAATAGGCTCGTGGACCGTGAACAAGGCAATGGGGACATGGAGGCTGGGGAATGGAGGCAAGGGCAAAACCTGATCGACACTGAGGATGTGCAAGGCCCCAACAGAGCCTCACGTGAGGCGAAGAAGCAGCGCAACCTCCTGAAACACTGGTGCAACTCCCCAGCTGGAGCAGTGGAGTGGCAAGACAGGATGGTAAATGCTTAATGGATGCTTCCTTCAGCCTGTCTCATCACACGGATGAGATCGGGCCATGTATGTTTGGTTGGCCTACAATGAACAGGGCGTTTAATAAAGAGTTGTGTTTATGTTGACATGTGTGGATGATTGATTATATTGTTATTGATAATAAAGGGCCATAGGTGTGGCACCTGGGAGGGTGGACCATACAGTCCCACTATGCTTGCACTGGAGGTTTATCTATCCCACAGCTATTACCCATCCCAAAGGTATCCCTGTCCATCCCACAGGTATTACCTATCCCAAAGGTATCCCTGCCCATCCCACTGCTATCCTTACCCATCCCACAAGCATGCAAAGGCTTAAACCATTTCTGAAAGTTTCCACCAAGACTTTATTAAAAAAAAGAAATGAAGCAAGTGTGTGAATCATAAATAGACTTTATTAACAACAAGCTATAAGACAAAAATGAGTCTCTGGCACTCCTCTTGGTCGCTCAGTCTCAGGGGTGAAGGGTGCAGGTACTGTGGAGGTGGCTGGTGCTGGAGTGCTTGTCATCAGCTCCTCCAGAAGCAGAAGCAGCAGAAGCCCCAGCCCCAGAAGAGCGAACCCGTGCTGCAGAAGCCCCAGCAGAACCAGAGTGAGGGCCAGGGGGAGGGATGGTAGCCCTGTACCTCTTGCCAGGGCTGGCAGCAGATGGCTGAGGCTTGCCGTGCTTCCGCATGGTTGTGGGGTTGCTGGCTGGCAGGGAGGCTGGCAGGAACCAAGGCTGGCAGGAAGGCAGGCAGCAAGGCTGGCAGCAAGGCTGGCAGGCAGACATGCAGGCAGGGCAGGCAAGGCAGCCAATCCGTCCGGCAGCAGGTCTTTCCTCTGAATGGCGACCTGCTTCCGAGCTGCTTCCGTTATATCCACGCGGCTGACGCAATGCATCCTCCCCGCATGCGCAATTAACGCCAGGCTTCCGCTAGGCTTCCGCTGTGCATCCGCTGTGCATCCGCTTCATCCGTTCGGCGTCCGCTCTGCATCTACTCGTTCCGTTCCGCATCCGCTTCGCTGAGGCCCCCCGGAAGCCCTGCAGTTGCGCCATCCTCTCCCATCCGCTGGGCTTCCGTTCCGCATCCGCTTTGCATCCACCCTGCGTCCTCCCCGCGTCCGTGTTATCTGCTCTGGTTATGCAAATTTTTGCCCCTTTTGAGAGCGGATAACAACGGATGGAACATTTTGCTCGTCCGCTGTGTCCTTTTTGCATCCGTTGGCCAGTGTGACATGGGCTTAAACTATGATTTCCCACAGTTCTAGCTACCATAACATGATGAATTATTTGGGGAACTATCATTCAGCAACATAAAAAATTCTCATCTCTGATTAGTAAAACTTTCAAAACTGACATTTCACTGATATCCAGAAACTGCTACGATATATATTGCCCCAGCAACTGGAAGGGGGTAAATTACTTACTCCTCATCTGTTATTGATTCATAACAAGTATCACAGATTCTCACTTCAAATTCAAATCCCATGAGAGGTATGGAAGAGCGCTTCGAACTGCATTTACCACACACTGCTTTTCCACACTTTCGGCAATGATGCTGAAATTTTAAAAGTATATAAGCATATTCTTTATAAGCATATAAAAGCATATTCTTTCACCATGAAAGAACTGAACTGAAAGAACTATCCCATCAAAGCATGTCAGGGTGGATCTTATAAATTTCCCTCCCTGTCCCCAAAGCTCTGCTACATCACTTATAAAAAATTAGAAACCATATTAGTAAATAACAATCATCATCATCATCATCATCATCATCATCATCATCACCACACTAATGGATTTCCCTGAAAAGTTGCTGTGAATCTTCAATATTTTTTTTTCTGAGTCACACAAATTAATTTCTTTTGATGCCCATTAACTTTTGGAATGTCAACAAATTATTCATACAAAAAGATATGAGTTTCATAAGTGAGAATCAAGGTTAAGAAGGACCTGCAATAAAATATAGCATGGATTACTTGGGAAACATTCATTTTATTTTCCCCCTATTCACTAAACATGTTGAACCAGTCAAGCTTCTCAGCTGTAGCCTCCAAATCCCATAAACTCTTCCATTTAACCACCAGCCCTATTTCCTGTTATTTTTTCCTCTTTAAAACACCTAATATCTTATGGTTGTTAAAGCATAAAATATCTTTGAACATTTAACTGTATAAAATATTTTTGAACTACATTTCAGCAAGGTGAACCATCAAGATGCTTCCAATGAAATTTCAATATTTGAAACATGTCAACTTCAAACATTTTGTTGACTTCTAGAACACAGGGTTTTTCCATCGACAAGCTCCTTCTTTTGCACCAGTAGTGTAGTTTTGGTTCCATAAACACCCACCTTCCTGAAATGTTTACTATTGTATCCAAGGGAACAGGGGACAATCTTCAATCATTCAAAAAGCAGCATGATACATACCTGTCTAAGGCCTATTTTCTTGCTATCCCACATCTGTTTGAAGTTCCAGAAGAATGGCTGGTCACATTTCTGACAAGAGTCACTATCCAACCATTCTGGTGTCTAAGAAAAGGAGAAGGAAGGAGGGAATCCTTAAACTCAATTGTGCACTGGCCATAAATAGACACCAAGTCTATACCCTTAAGGAAATATGCTGCTCTCTCTTCATTGGGACTGGCATAGTGAACTATTTTGAAATTCTACCTTATTGTAAATCAACAATTTCTGTATACATTTGCTTATATTGTGCACTTTAGATATACTATAAAGTTGATAGCCATGAGTTCCAAACAATGGATTCAATGTGATCTCTAAGATTTCCCTTAAACTGTTCTCTGATATATATTTTGTTTGTCTGTCTCTATATTTGTTTTCTGAGGGTTTAACATTAGAATCATAATGCCAGACACACTGGAGAATGGCCTACTATTTTCTCTTCAGGAAGTTGACTGTAAAAATCTAAAATATCTTCCTTTGTTGCATATGAATATATGTCCCTTGAGCCAATTTTATTCCTCCCTAATAAAATCTTGAGTATAAATTGCAGCAATTTCCTCTGTAGGAATACGGCAAAATTTATATCATTTATATTTATTTATATCAAAGAAGCTACTCTTGAATATCTGTTAAAAATGTCATATATATGTGTGTGTGTGTGCTGTTCAGCTTCCTTCGGGTATTATCCCACGTCATTGTAGTGCTTTTAACGTTGTAGCAACGTATCAGCAGAATCTCATCTGCCATCATCAGGCTTCTGTATGGAGTTTGTATGTGGGTCAGGCTATCACAGGCGTTAGTTTTAAATTTGAGGCAAGCCTATTGCTGTGCCAGGATGTTTTTTTTCTACATTCTGATTGGTTGGGAGTCTTGGTCTATGTTTATTGGACTTGGAGTTTGTTTGATTGGTGTTTCTGGTTTCTTCTGTCTGTTTTGTGGCTTTGATTGGCTGGCAACACTGTGTTCCTGTATTGGAGGCTTTCAGTGCAGCTTGGCTTCGTGTGAAAGGACGGCTATTATCTATTAGGAAGCTAGGTTTCATCTGGGTGCCTGGTTGGGGTGTGTTTGAGCTGGAGATATCAGAGGGAGTCTGTTTGTGCCCAGATGTTTGTCTTGCTTGTGGTGTGGAGATCTTTCTATTTGAGAGTGCAGGCTTCCAAATGATTGACAATCTGGTGGAATCATCTCTTCTATTCATGCTTTCAGGTCTTTTTTCAATCTCTATGGCTTCTCTGATGATTCTGTGGCTCGGGTTTTCTATAGTGGCTAGGGTTTTAGTGCCATTGAAGTTGATGTTGTGACCTGTGGTTTTCATGTGTTGGACTAGTGAGGAGGTGTGTTCCAGCTTTTTTACTGCATTTTTGTGTTCATCCAGGCGGCTACTTATTTTTCTATTGGTCTGTCCAATGTATGTGTCTGGGCATGATGCACAGGGAACTTTGTATATGCCTTGGTTTTCCAGGTCAATTTTTTCTTTGGGGTTTCTAAGGATGGCTGCTATTTTTTTGTCTGTTTTGAAGGCAGTCTTGATGTGATGCCTGTGTAGTATCTTACTGATTTTGTCTGTAGTACCTCTTATGTAGGGCAGGACAGCTGTTCCATAGGTCTGTTGATCTCCTAGGTCTCTGTTATGTCTTGGTGTGTTTTTGTGGATCAAGCTGGTGATTTTGTTTTTGTGGAAGCCGTTGGCTGTCAATACTTTAGTCAGGGTGCATAGTTCAGTCTTTATATGTGTCTGGTCTGCCAGGCGTTTGGTTCTGGTGATTAGTGTTTTGGCCACGGAATTTATCTGTGCTGGGTGGTGGTGGGATTGGGCATTGAGGTAGCGGTTGGTGTGTGTTTTCTTCTGGTATATGGTGTGTCCTAGTGTGCCATCTGTTTTTTTGTAGATTAGTACATCTAGGAATGGTAGTTGTTTATTTATTTCCATTTCCATGGTGAACTTGATTTTGGGGTGTATGCTGTTTAGGTGTGTTAGGAAATTGTTTAGGTTTTCTTTTCCATGGGGTCAAATCACAAATGTGTCATCGATGTATCTTAGCCACAGTTTGGGTTTGTGGGTGGCATTAGCCAGGGCTCTGGATTCGAATTCTTCCATGAACAGGTTTGCAATGATGGGTGACAGTGGTGATCCCATAGGGGCTCCTTCAATTTGCTTGTATCTTTGTCCTTTGTATATGAAATATGTGTTGGTTAGGCAGTGTTCTGTTAGTTCCATGAGGTCTTTGGCTGGTTGGTATTTATTTTTGATGATTTCAAGAGTTTCTTTTATCAGGACTTGAGTGAATAGTGAAACCACGTCGAAACTTACAAGCAGATCTTCTTGTTCCACGTGTAGATCTTTGATCATTTCTAAGAAGTGGTATGAGTTTTGTACATATGAAGCTGCGGTTTCAGCATGGGGCTGTAGCTGTTTTGCTCAGTGTTTAGCTAGGTTTTGTAATGGTGCTCCTTTGGAGCTGACTATGGGTCTGAGAGGTATGCCTTCTTTGTGTATTTTTGGGAGGCCGTATAATTTGGGGCATCTAGAAGATTTTTCTCTTGGGATGATCGTCTGTTGGATTTCTTTGCTTATGTGGCTGGTTATAATTTTCTTCTTGGTTAATTTTTCCAGATATGTGGTTGGGTCTGTGTTTATAGGTTTATATGTGGAGTCTTGGAGGAGGTCTGTCAATTTTGTTTCGTAATCTTTTCTGTCCATTACTACTGTGGCATTCCCTTCATCTGCTGGGAGTATTATTATGCTGTTATCATTTTTCAGGGTTTGTAGCACTTTAAATTCATCTTTGTGCAAGTTGTTTTAGGGTGGTTTGCTTGTGCATAAGATGTTTGTAACCTGGTGTCTTATTCTGTCAGCTTCATCTGTATTTAATTTGGTTAGGCTGGATTCTACTGCACATATGATGGATTCTGTGGGGATTTTTTGGGGTGCTATAGCATAATTGAATACTTTGGTTAGGACATCTGTTTCTGTTTTGGTGAGTTCTCTGTTGGAAACGTTATATAATAATTATTTCAGATGTTGTTGTGAGTTGTTGGGGGTTTTCTTGTCATGTTCTAATTGGTCTGTATTTATTGGTCTTGGAGTTTGTTTGATTGGTGTTTCTGGTTTCTTCTGTCTGTTTTGTGGCTTTGATTGGCTGTCAACACTGTGTTCCTGTATTGGAGGCTTTCAGTGCAGCTTGGCTTTACGTAAAAGGACGGCTATTATCTGTTAGGAAGCTAGGTTTCATCTGGGTGCCTGGTTGGGGTGTGTTTGAGCTGGAGGTATCAGGGGGAGTCTGTTTGTGCCCAGGTGTTTGCCTGGCTTGTGATGTGGAGATCTTTCTATTTGAGAGTGCAGGCTTCCAAATGATTGACAGTCTGGTGGAAAGCATGAAAAGAAGAGATTATTCCATTCCACAAGCCAGGCAAACACCTGGGCACAAACAGACTCCCCCTGATACCTCCAGCTCAAACACACCCCAACCAGGCACCCAGATGAAACCTAGCTTCCTAATAAATTATAGCCATCTGTTTACTTGAAACCAAGCTGCACTGAAAGCCTCCAACACAGGAACACAGTGTTGCCAGCCAATCAAAGCCACAAAACAGACAGAAGAAACCAGAAACACCAATAAAAAAAACTCCAAGACCAAAAAACACAGATCAAGACTCCCAACCAATCAGAATGTAGAAAAAACCATCCTGAGACAACAGTAGGCTAGCCTCAAATTTAAAACTAACGGCTGTGATAGCCTGACCCACATACAAACTCAATATAGAAGCCTGATGATGGCAGATGAGATTCTGCCAAAATGTTGCTACAACTTTAAAAGCACAACTACGATGTGGGATAATACCCGAAGGAAGCTGAACAGCACATATACATATACATATACATGTACATATACATATACATACACATACATACATACATATACATGTCAATTTACAGCATTTATATTAGCATGTAATCATGAAAATGTACGCAATTGAGATAAATAAATAAAAACAACAAATTAAGTGAATCATCCAGATGACTTTGAATACAGTAGAATTAGTATATCATTATTTTGAGGAGATACACAAACATGAATTTTGTCCATTGCATTTGAAGTTTGGTAAATGCTTGTTAAATTAAGGTTTTACTGTATGGATTTTCTCAAATACCAAACTAAAGAGCTGGCTGCCTGCATTAAAAAATTTAGACCAGCTTCTAAGAGAAACAAATACGTCTATCCAGCACCATATTTAATTATATTCAATATATGTAGAGAGGTAGTTTCAATGATATGTGTACTTATGAGTGAGAGAGAAAGCACTGGATTTATATTACTCCTAACAGCAATGGTCCTACACAACACCAAAGGCTGGGATGGGCAATTCATTCATTGGACAGCAATAGAATTTAGACTTTACAGCCCTATCTAAGCGATTTACAGAGTTAGCCTATTGCCCCCAACACTCTGGGTCCTCATTTTGCCCTCCTTGGAAGGATGGAAGGCTAAGTCAACCTTGAACAGGTGAGATTTGAACTGCTAAATTGCAGTCAGCTGGTAGTCAGCAGAAGTAGCCCAATACGGAGATATTCTCCTTTCTCTCAAATTAAGAGTGGAAATATTTTCTATTATTACCCTTAAACTCCCCAGGCTTGCAAAACAATCCCAAAATTTTTGGTGCCATTTAATAAAGTTTTCCAAATAGGAATGGAAGCAGATGTTTCCAGCAGCATTTTTAATCTGACCTTCCAAATTAAGTTCCTGACCTAGTCCAAGGCATCTGAAGGGTACCAGACTGAGGTGACAGTAGTGAAGCAGCCCCCAACAGGAAAACACAATGTTACTATATTGAGTTTTCAGGCAGTCACCTTTGACTTAAATGACTTTTTGATGCATCTTTTGAAGATTATGTAAGTGATAACTTCCCTGATCAGAGAAAGAGGAAGAACTGACTGGATACCTCTTTCCTCTCAACATCCATATTCCAGACAACGATCCTGCCATCTGCCCCACAAGAGATGAGTTGCCGAGTGTGATGGGAATAAGAGAGGGACTGAACTTTATCACTATAGAGCACAGAGAGTAAAATAAAAACAATGTTAGGAATCATTTATGAATAGGATCAGTAACTGGAACATGCAAGTTTCCTCCATCTCTCTTGTCTCTCACACATACAAAATCTGAAATCTCTCTTCATCTCCTGCCTTTATACACAGCAAAATTAGAATAGAGTAGAAAAACAGAATTGGAAGGGACCTTGGAGACCTTCTCGTCCAACCCCCTGCTTAGGCAGGAAACCCTACACCATGTCAGACAAATGGCTATCCAACATATTTTTAAAAACTTTTCCAGTGTTGGAGAATTCACAACTTCTGGAGGCAAGTTGTTCCACTGATTAATTGTTCTAACTGTCAGAGAATTTCTCCTTAGTTCTAAGTTGCTTCTCTCCTTGATTAGTTTCCATCCCTTGCTTCTTGTCTTGCCCTCAAATGCTCTGGATAATAGATTGACTCCTTCTTCTTTGGAGCAGGCCCTGAGATATTGGAACACTGCTATCATTCTTCCCTCGTACTTCTTTTCATTGAGAGCCACAACATATGATATTGAGAGCAATATCATATGTTTTGGCATTTATTTGGGAGAGTGTTATAATTTCAGCATACTGCTCCATAACCTGACCATTTCTCTAACAAATAATGATATCTATCATTCTTTGAAACAGGAAAGACAGGTTTTTTCTGTGATTTAATAGAACCCAGAGATTCACCAATTAGAACCAAATGAAAAGTCACCATTTTTGAGAGAGATTCCAATTGTGTAATTTAGAATTTAAAAACTAACCTGGTCAAACAATAAGGAACTTATTCCACTCCAGACATCTGTACGTAGATCCCGCTATATTTCAATTTATACTTTATTATTATCATACTTTAATAATCTTGTATAACTCAACTGTTATACATTCATTTTAAAAATCAGCCATAATCTGAAGATAGTATGACCTCAAGTGTTGTCTGCCTCTAAATTCTATTTCATTAATAAAAGATAATGGGATTATTTCAGTGAAATGCCTGGCATAACTTTCAAAAATAAATGTTTCTGTCATATTTGCATATCAGCATTCCTACGAATCCCTGAAGATATTATTGTATTTTCACGATTTTCAATGTATTTTCAATATCTTTTTTCAGGTAACAGGCCCTATTGAGAGACTTCATTCAGTGTTTTTGGGTGTCAGCAATAATTAAATGTCCATAATCTCATGAAATCTTTCATAGAAAGCTGATTCTTTGTAGCATCCCAGGCACTGTAGTGATTCAGAGTTTGAAAGAAGCCCAAGTGGCCTTCAGTTTATTTTGCCTGGTTTGTGTTAATGTGAAACAAGATTATTTCATTTTTACTTGCTAGAAACGTATTGGGGCATGCTGTTTCATCTCATGCATTTTGAAAAATTTCAGTTTAAAAGCAGTTCTGAATGAGATACTTCTTAAGTGTACACGACAAAAAGCACATTTTGGGACTGGGATAATAAGAGTAAGACTATAGAAAGAAGCACCTAGTGCTCATTTTGTACCTGTGTCCTTGGAGTTCGATGGCTGTTCCTTTTCTTCCTCCAATATCCCACATAATGATGGAATGATCAGAACTGCCTGAAAATAAGACACGCTGCACAGGGTCCCAACACAAGGCACTGATTCCACCTGATGAGGACGAGGTGGGGGTGGAGGAAGAAATGAAGCATGAAGATTTGTATTTGCCACATATAATTATTATTGAGTAATTAAAGATCTGTTATTTTCTATAAGGCACTAGAACCCAGGCAGACAATACAGACCACCTCACTAGTTGCACTAAGGCAGAAAAAAACCCATGGAAGCTGACTCAGTGACTTGAGGTAGTTACTCCTCCTGGCTCAGCCTACTTCACAAAGTTGCTGTTGAGCATGACTCCCATTTAATTAATTTATTTGTGTATTGAATGTCAACAAATGGAGTGGGTTTCACTTTACCTTCTGGACAACTACTATTAGCATGAGGAAATATATTCACAGCTCTGGCTCCTGGATATGGATATCTGCCATTCCCTAGCCTGCAAGGGCATACCTGAAGAGAAGTATGTTTTCTGTCAAACAGAATGGCCCAGCCACTGCTACACTCTAGTGCTTCTCCCTGAAATTTCAATCTCTTGTGAAGAAATTTCCCTCTGAGTAGCTATTGCCTTTGAGATCACACACTCCAGGTAGCATCTGTTCACCTAATATGGGCTAGCAGAGAGGGTGTGCTAGCTAGAAGATCTCATTGGCCAGAAATGAGCCCTTTCTGTAATGGATCCTTCTGGGGTAGTAGCCAGGTGATGTTGTTCCCTGTCCTTTTTTCCCTTTGATACTCTAATTTTGTGTCCCATAAAAAGAAGATGACTACTGGAAAGAAATATAGCTTTTAGAGGTCTGGTTCAATCAATTCTAGAGATTGCTGGAAATTGGCTCTATGGCTACAGATTAAGCCCTTCTACATTAAGCCACTGCCTTTCCTAGCCTCTTCTCCTTTTCTCCCACAACTGATGCCTACAGGCACTCAACTTCCCCGAACCTTCCCAACCTTTGTTTCATATTGGAAATACCTGGTTGTGAGTCAAAGTCTGCAGAAAGCCCTTCAGCAGTATGAGAAAAACCATCTCAAGTAATGCCAGAAAAATACTTCTGGGGCTGAAAATAACAAGGTATTCTAAATAGGCACAACATGCAGACAAATTATATTGAAAAGGTTTTTCACAGAACTTTGAACCTCAGGATTACATCCATCCTTCCATCTGTCTAGATCTAATTTAGGTACTGCTCGTCTTGCTCTCAGAGTGATTCTTTCTTGTAGTGTGTGTTTCACTTCCATTTATGCTGATCATAGAAAAGTCAGAGCGATTCAAGACCATACCTGTGTGTCCTCTGAAAGTTGTTATGAGGCTGCTATTTTCTTGTTCTAGTTTAAGGATGGTCACTTGCCCAGAATGATCACCAATAAAAACATTCCGGGTCTCCACATCAAATCTGGAAAAGAGGGGTTCAGGGAACTGACAACACCACAAAAGTCTCTCCCACTTTTCAGTGCTTGCATGGACTGAACCTTTTCCACCCAATAGCCATTCCCAAAGAAGCCAACGTTTACTCTCAGGGCTTCTAGCAAGAAGCAGCACCTCAACTGGAAAACACCTCATACTTCCCCTCTCAATATAGTAGAAAATAACAAAACAAAAACGTTGCTTTATCATTGAAACTAAATGTTTTGTCCTATGTCTCTACCAGCTAAGAACTGCCTCCTGAAGAGGAGCAGTGAAGGTCTCTCAGCCCAGAGAAGGAGAACCATGCTCTGGATTTACATTTATTCCGATATTAGGGTATTCATGTTCTGTGAAACAAACAAGTTTCTCCTCGGACTATAATACAGGTAGTTCTCGACTTACAGCCATTCATTTAGTGACCGTTCAAGGCTAAAATGGAACTGAAAAAAATTACTTAAGTCCATTTTTCACATTTACAATTGTGCAGCATCACTTTGGTCAAAATTGGGACCCTGGACAACTGGCTCACATTTATGACGGTCGCAGTGCCTCAGGGTCATGTGAACACCTTTTGCAATCTTCTGACAAACAAAATTCATGGGGGAGCCAGATTCACTTAATTGTGTTACTAACTTAACAGCTGCAATGATTCACTTAACAACAACGACAAGAAAGGTTGTAAAATGAGGCAAAACTCACTTAACAGGTGTCTTACTTAGCAATGGAAACTTTGGCCTCAGTTGTGATTTTAAGTTGAGGACTACCTGTACTTTCATTGCTGGCAAACCCAGGTTTTGTTAAGCAAATCAGATTCAAATCCATTTCCTTGTGAAATCCAATGATTCATCTTACTCTCCTCAGCAAACAGTTCTTTGACATGGGCGGAGCTCAGTGGTGGGATTCAATTTTTTTTACTACCAGTTCTGTGAGCGTGGCTTGGGAGGGGTGTAGCAGGGGAAAGATACTGTAAAATCTCCAGTCAGAGGTGGTATTTGCCGGTTCCCCAAACTACTAAATTTCCGCTCCTGGTTCCCCAGAACTGGTCAGAACCTGCTAAATACCCACCTCTGGTGGAGCTCTCTCTGCAGATGTTAGGTAGAACTCATCTGCTGTAGACATGAGAGTTATTCTCCCACCGGTCTTACTTTTCTCTCATTCTGGTTGAATAAGGGGGAAAGCCACTTTGATTTCATATGCACTGGTGTATAGATAAAATCCAACTACACCTTCCAAGGCATGACCCAAATATACTAGTACATCAAACTTGGAAATATATAAGAATCGTTTCACTTATTCAAACCCACCCGTACTTGTCCTGCAATCAGATGACACATTTCCAATCAGCAACTGTTGCATTTCTAGTTCCTAAAATATTCAGTATTTCAAAATACTGCAGAGGAACCAATGCAAGATATTTATGTGCTGTTAAACCAGAATTAATAACTACAGTGTGCCAGAAAGATAAAATCAGTTTATAATTTCAATGAATAAATTTACACATTCAGTGCTTATTTTGTTATGAAATGGCAGATTGAAAAAGCCTTAAAATTGGATATGCTGCTGCTATTCCTGGAAAGGATACTGTAACCCGCACGCGCCTGCACTAATCCGGTAACAGCCAAGCCGCTGGCCACTTTCAGAGCAATGCCAAGTGAAGTATTTATCCTGCCCAATGCTCAGGAGCCATTCCATTTCCAAAACGAAAAGGACCATCATCACTCTGCTCTGATGAGCTGGAAGAGGAAGAATAAGGTGGTTAATATCATACACAAGAGCTTTTCTATCCAAGAAATATATTACTTCCAAATTACATTTGTGTTAGTTAAAAGTTTATTGTGGTCCTGAAGTAGCCTTCTTCCATTTCTGCTACTGTCACGTATTCCTTCAAGTTGCCCAAATGACCTCAAAGGAATGCAAATATTATGGAGCTGCAGCATCGCGTTGTGTTATATGCCTAGAACAGCAGGGAAGAAGGGATGCGAATGAAGGAATGGCGTTGAAAAGCAACATGATGGGCTCTGAAAACCAGCCACCACTAAATGGAGCTGCTTTTACAAGAGGAAACTGAGATTTAATTTAAAGAGCACTGAGGGACAACAGGAGTTAATCTTGCTCTCAGATATAAACAGTGTAACCTTTGTGCCTAAGGTGGGACTAGAATTCACCCTCTCCCACTTTCTAGACTGATACCTTAATCCAGGGATGTCAAACTCACATTGTCATGGCTTAGTCACATGTCATATTGCGACTTTCTCCCCTTCGCTAAACCGGGTGTGGGCGTGGCCAGTGTGTGTGATGCATTTGGCCTGTGGGCCGCGAATTTAATACTCCTGCCTTAATCACCACAACAAATTGGCTCACATGTCTTTAATAAAGAACTCTGAATTATATAAGTTTCTTGATGTAAGTGCTCAGTCGTCTGAACCGTGAGATGGCTGGTAAATAAATTTGATAGATCAGATAGACAGGTAGATAAAAATAAATAACTTTCAATGTGGAAGTGTGTCATTTTATTCTAGCTCAATCACACGGAGGTAAATTTTCATTTACTCTTTCCAAACCAAGAAACAAATCTACAGTTTTCATTTGAAGTTATTTGTTTGTTTGCTTGCTTATAAAATATATAGGCCATCGATCTTACCTCAATGTAACTTGGGCAGTTTTTATTTTGTTAGCTGATTATTACAGTAGCATCTAATTAATGAATCCAAACAATGAAACACTCTTGTGTCTCATCCCTCCAGCATAACAAGAAAATGTTGAATTTTATATGAATTGTTCCCTTAAAAATGCCATCTATTTGCATTTCCTAATCTCATGTCTAACTAAAGTGATGAAATCATCACAAGATAAATACAATTTACAGACCAGACCAGAGTCCAACTTCAATCTTCCCAGCTAGATGCTTCCTATGTATGGTACAGTTTAGTCAGACTGAAGATTATGGGATATGTAATCCAACACAATAAAACAGCAGCACCAGACTGAAGAAATCTGTCCTATCAGAGAACCCAAGAAAAGCTATTTAAAAAAGGAAAAATTATCATCCTGTATAGGTAGGAATTTTTTGACAGAAAAAAATGACTTCCAGCAGGTTCTACTGTTATATAGTATTACTGACAGCTCTTTAATCAGACGGCATTATTCATGGTGAACTGCCTTTATTGAATTTGAGTAATCAAATCCTAATAAAACGAAGTCCACAAACCATGCTGCCTAAGGAGTTGTAGTCCAAATATCTAGAGGGCCGCACAAACTCTCTTGTTACCTTTTCATATGACATTTAAAACAAATGCTTTTGAAGGCCCAGACCTAAGGGAAATATTCATGAAGAAGAAACCTGATCATTATGATATAATCACCACTTACAGATTTAGCAAAACTAGTTTTCCAATTATTCACTCTTTGAATTCTTAAACCACATATTTTCTTCGCATTGATAAACTTCTCAGAATATCTTTGCTCTTTGTTCCATTATTTCCAGACACAAAGACTTAAAGAACAGCTTTACACCAGGAAACATAGAAAGTGTTGTATTCTGGAATCAGTGTAAGTAACATAAGTGACAACACTTGGAACCAAGCACGTACATTAAATTGATTTCTTCTAATAGCAATTTATTCATGTTATTGACTGAGACTAAATGTAAATGATTTTGAGATGTGAAAAAACACCCAATCATCCAAAAGTGTTGAGCTGCGAAGAAAAAAATGTAGACATCACCCCTCTTCATTAGACTGAAAATTGTTTTAAAGTCATAAAGAGGTTTTGCTTGCTTTCCAGACAAATGCCTGAAGTTGAAGATCTGGTAGTGCTGTTATGAATTTAACATAGATTCTTGAAAAAAATAATTTGAAAAGGTGATATTGTTTCAAACTTTTCTCCCAATAGTAGCAAAAGTATGCTATAATTCATAGCCTTGGAACTTAATAATGGAGATGAATGGAATGCAATTATGTTTGCAGGTAGCAACTTTAATTAAAAAGTTAAAAACCACCCTAAAATACACATTATGACTGAAAACAGCCAGAACTATTTAAAAAGCCAGTCTATAATATTGATTGCTTTTGTGGGCTGTGAAATAAGGACAAATAAATCTACGGGGGATTTTTTTTCCTCTTAAAATACCAACTGCATCTCTTACCCTGGTAACTTTTAACTGCTGTCATCTTGTTGTAATCTTCTGATAAAATAAATTCCTGGAAAATAACAGAGTAGCCACTTTAGAATATATTAAATATCTAGTTTGCAATGTAACATTTCTTGTTAAAATCCAAGAATTTATCATTTTGTGCGCCAATCGTTTTGGATCTTATTCCCTTTAGATTCTGGTGAAAAAGACATGTTCTTCACTTCAGATTCATCGGCTTGTCTGAAAACTCTGAAGGCATTCTCAGGTCAAAATGAGAGAAATATGACCCTTTCAACCATAACCTCCCCACCCCACAAAATCAGGTATCTATGAAAAATGTAAACACAGCTTGGAAATCCTGGTTTTCCTGCATAATATCTACATAGCCAAGTTCTTCTTCTCAAAAAACAAACAAAAATCTAAAGATACTTTTAAGGTGTGTGTGGCAAACAACTTTTGGCCTAGGATTCTCCAAATGTGTTGGGATTATGATTCCCAAAATGCTGATAGCAAATGTTAGGATTTCTAATATGCCCAGAGAGCACCAGATTGGGGATAGTTGATAGTTGAGGAACTTCACATTTATTTATTGAAATCCCACCTTTAATGCTGAGCCCCAATTTTGGTGGGAGTAGAACTCACAGTCTCCTACCGACTAGCTTTAACCACGAGGCCAAACTGGCATTAAGGGGAAATGTGATTTGTTAGTTTTACCTTAGTATGTTATGGAAACCCACCCCCTTGTAATATATTTAATAAGCTATGATTAAAAGAAACTGAAGCTTGCTACAAGTTCAAGGAAATGATGCAGCTCTTTCTGACTAGAATATGCTTACACAAGAGTACTGGCAGATGGTAGCGGTCTCTTTATACCCAATTATCTCTTACCAGTAGTGGATAATCAGCAGTTGCTAATCTAATATCTTATCCATTCAAACTGGAGAAGGCTTTCCTGTAACATACTCAGAGAAACATTTCATAGGCACAATTGATGATGATTCATTTATATCAGATTCTCTCTACAGTTATAGGACTTTTGCTAAAAAAGCAGATGAGAAGTTGAAACTAGTCAAGACAAGGCTTAGAGAAAATTTAAAAAAAAAGAGTTGATAGGCAATGACAGGATAGTGATTAAGCTGCTACCATTGCTAGAAATCATTCCTAATTTTTTAGAAGTACAATGGTACCTCGGTATTCGATTGCTTCAAAACTTGTCGAATTTGGTACTTGATGCATTTTGATGCGAAAATGTTGTCCTGTTACTTGTAGTTTCTTTGGTCTTTGGTGGGTTTGGAAGAAGAGGAGGATGGCTGCAGAGGGCAGGCAGAAAGACAACCATGCTGGGAAGGTCACTGACATAGGAAAAAGGGCAGACAGAAAACTTTTCCCAGCCAAAACAAAGGGTAATGCCCTTTGTTTGTCACTCATAGTTTTTAGTATCCATTGTGCCTCCCAGACCAATTAATGTCAAGTACTGAGATACCACTATATACAGAGAAAGGAGTGATATTTATAGTTATGAGTAGTTTATTCATCATCACAGAGTGACAAGAAAGAAGACAAATGTAAAAGAAGATAGCATGCAGCAATGGAAGAAATTTAGCAACATTAAAAACCAGTGATTCTGACTTAACATGATGTTAATGGGGCAATATGATGTCAAACTCAGATAGCAGCAAGGACCCCATAGTTCAATAAGCTACAAATATACTCTTCTATTAGGATGATTATTACTGCTGCATTTTGACTGTGCTAATGAACACCAGCATCAGCAAAACTGTTGTACTGGAGTGGAGAAAAATGCAAGTCACATGCACAGATGGCCAATTTTGTTATTTGGATACTATTATTAGCTCATGCATTGCTTTTTATTGTATATATTCTTAGTGTATTTTAATTGCAAGAATTAAATCTGTATATCTGGACTGTACGTATTTTATTGTATGTATGCAGGTGTATTCCTGCCCCACCTAGCAGTTTGAAAGCATGCAAATGTGAGTAGATAAAATAGATACCAATTTAGTAGGAAGGTAACAGCATTCTGTGTGCCTTTGGCACTTTTTTCAGTGCCCTTGTAACTTTGAACAGCCATTAAATTAACTGTTGTAAGTCAAGGACTACCTGTATTTAATAAGAGGATTGTTTGAAAAGGTTTACATGTGTGGTGCTTCTCTTTAAGGAAACTAAATACATAAATTGGATAAGTCAATTCCTTCAAAGGACAGGGGAAGAGAAAAAGTGATCTGGATTTTCCAGAGTTCAAACCTTTACACAGAAATGCTTCTTACAAAGCAGCCAGATTGAACCTTAAGATGAGAAATTGATTTTATTATTTTAAGAAATGCTGGTACAAGCACCTGCTAAGACAAACTGACAAAAGTGGTACAGGAATCAATCCAGGGTAGGATTCTACAGGTTCTCACCTATTTGCTAGAACCGGTTGTTAACCTTCTAAGCAGTTCAGAGAACCAGTTGTTGGAAGAAATCTCCTTTTGTTTTTTTCCACTCTTCTTACATTCTTGGCAGTATGCCTAGACTTACTGTCTCAGAAGGAGGTTTTTTTTTCCTTTGCTGGTACTTTCTTGAAGGGGAAGGGTTATTTTAAGCTTTTTACACTGCTGTTGGGAGGAAATACTCCCGTTGGAGTTGGGACTTTGAAGAAATAATTGAATAATGAAGCAGAGCCGCCAGAAAGAAGCTTTTAATGACAAGGGACCAAGATGAGTGACATTCAGCAAGGCTTCTTGGCTAGGTAGAAAGACTGACATTGAAACATGAGTTTACATTCCCTTTTTGAGTTTTGATCTAAAACTGGTGACCATTCAAAGTTACAATGGCACTGAAAAAAGTGACTTATGACCATTTTTCACACTTACGACCATTGCAGCATCCCAACTGTCATGAGAGGCTGGTAAGGAGAAGCGCCCTTTGATGTGAGTGATGTCGAGTTGGCCACACTGACTCAGTCATATGACCAGCAAGCCACACCCACCAACTAAGCCATGCCCACAGAACAGGTTGTTAAAAAAAATTGAATCCCACCCCTGAATCAATTGTTTAAAAAGTTCTCAGGATGCATAAAAGGTTCCCTGAAAAATAAGTTGGAGCAAGCTTAGGGAAGAGAAAAAGAGGATTCTGAAAATGTTCCTGTTGCTTCTCTCACTGCCAACCTTTTAAAAATGTTAGCATATTTGAGTTGTTTCACTTGAGGGGACAGGAAACAGAAAAGAAACTCTCGCAGCACTTTTGCAAGTGGAGAGAAGGCAGCCTTCCACAGATTTGCTTAATAAAACGGGGAATAGGGAACAAAAAGAAAATTGCACAATGTTCCTGTCACAGAATTTAAGCTTTACACAAGAGCCTGGAAAAAAACAGCACAGACATTCAACGAACTCAGCTGTTGCCTAAGGATCCAGTCAACATTCCTTCGTAGTCTTATGTGCTGCCATTTTTCCACATGTGCAAATAAACTACTAACATACTACCCATTTGATCTTCTTTCTGTTTTGGAGAAATTACTACATACATACATGCATACATACATACATACTTACACACACATAAATTTTTTATTAAAACTTTGGTCATCAAGGCCTCCTTAAAAATAGAACTACCTCTTTTTCTCCTAGCATTTTTAATCTTTTACCATTATACTTTAAAAAGTAAGTGGTTATTCTAGAATCATTTCTTCTATATTATTCAACTTTTTCTATTTTGAATTGTTATATTGACATCCTGCAATATTGTTTTCCTCTGATTCAATCTGCTAATTGCCTTACCCAAAATATTTGGTCATTGAAGCAAGGTTTATAGGTAATCCTCAACTTACAGCCATTTCTTTAGCAACCGTTCTAATTTACAACAGCACTCAAAAAATGACTTTATTCACACTCACAACAGTCATGGCATCCTCAGGTCATGGGATCTAAATTTGGGCTTTTGGCAACTAGCATCCATTTACAATTGTTGCCACATCCTAAGGTCATGCGATCACCATTTGTGACTTTCTCAGGCAGTTTCTAATAAGCAAAGTCAATGGGGGAACCCAGATTTACTTCACAACTACATGATTCATTTAATGACTGCAGTGACTTGTTCAACAAACATGGCAAAAAAACCAAGGTTGTAAAATTGGATGTAATTTATTTCCTTGCTTAGCAATGGAAATTCTGGTGCTAACTGAGGTCGCAAATTGAAGATTATCTATATACTCTTTATCAGGGGTGAGATTCAATTTTTTAACAGCCGGTTCTGTGGGCGTGGCTTAGTTGGTGGAAATGTGACTGGCTGGGCATAGCCAACTCAACTTCACTCACATTGAGGCACGCATCTCCTCGCCTGGCCTCTCATGACTGTGGGGATGCTGCAATAGTCGTAAGTATGAAAAATGGTCATGTCACTTTTTTCAGCACCATTGTAACTTTGAATGGTCACTCCACACAAGCAAAGTACCAGCAAAGGAGGGGAAAAAAACTCCAGAGAAGTTCCTGAGACAGGAAGTCTAGTCCTGCCAAGAATGTAACAAGGGTTAACTGAGAGGCAGTTTCTGTAAGCAACATCAGAATGTTTCCTTCCTGCCTTCCTTACAGGATTAGGCCAGTAATTTCTTCAAACAACCGTTGGTTCTCCGAACTGCTTAGAATTTTAGCAACCGGTTCTAGCGAATAGGTGCAAACCTGTAGAATCCCACCCCTGCTCTTTGTATGCCATTTTGTCAAAATCTAAGGAACTGGTCTGGACAAAATTCAGCAGCACTTTTTCATGTGGCTGTTGATCAAAATAGGATCGCCAACATGATAACCAATGTCCAATGACGGATATGGCACAAAAAGAAGAATGCCATTTTGGCTATGGTATTAATAACTTACTTTGTAATTGCTTAGTCACCAATTGTGCAACACCTGGTGATTCTAATTGCTCGGGTTTTTAGTCATTTCCTAAAACAAAAAGGTCCTCAGCCATTCTCCAGCTTTCTGGCACTTCCCCTGTTTTCTGTCCAAGTTGTAATTAAAGCCTCAAAGCTGTTGACTCAATTGCAACTCCCAACAAGCATGGCCAAAGTGAGGGATCTGAGGAGTTATACTTGGCGTTTAGTTTCCCCACCCTAATTCACCAGCCAACTATTTCACTCTGAGAAAAGAAGAAATAACATGTCATGAGAACATGGACTCGTTCTAGCTCAGCTGAAGAACCAATTGACTTTGAGACATGCTTTTTTTAATACTATTTATACTGTAAAGAAAAAGCATAAGAACTTGTAATTTTGAGGAAAAAATAATCTAACAGTTGATTTTTTTCCGCTTGCTCTCAATCCTATGTTTTGTAACCTGATAAATTTTCTTAACAGAAACACACTTGCAACATAGCAATCAGTCTGAAATTCTTCACATAACTGTGTTAAATCTAATTGGATGTAAAGAGGTTTACTTCTGACATACATAGTATTGCACCATTAATACAATTTTACCACTAGTTTACCATTAGTTGGGGAAAAATATTTCAGAAACATGAATTGAACAGATCAAGCGTAGAGATATTCTGATGCCAACCGAGTGTAATGTGTGAAAGTTAATCTTCTGTATTATTTTTAAACTGTTTTTACAGGATGCGCTTTTACATTTTGCAGCAGTTTTGTTGCCTGTTTAATGGCCCTGTTAACAGCATTATTACCCATACATTTTTAATTATGTGTGGTTCTGTCTGATTGCTCTAAAGTTTCTGTGTATGAAAAGGAGAAGCAGAAACACTATTAATAATTTATTAATAATGGGTGCATTCCTTTCACAATGACAGATATATCTCACCAAGACCTTACATTCAAACCACCAATATAGCATTACACAAGTATGCAGTAATATTCCAGAGTTTGAGAACATGATCATAATTGCCAAAGATGCAGAATATACAGTAGGGTGAAATCCCAGCACCCTTGTTTATCCTTTCTCAAGATAAATGAATTCAGGTAATAATCTACATAGCAATCTATGCAACATATGCCTGCTTCAGATCAATACTACGTACATTTAAGAGACAGGAATCTGTGGCCTTCTAGATGCACTACAATTCCCAGTATCCCTTACCATTACCTGGCTAGGGCAGCTTGGAATTGAAATCCAGCCTATCTCAAAATCTGAAGGCCTTTTACAATTTTTTTTGTGTATAACAAAAGGGTAAAACAGAAACCTTTGCATGCAAGCCATGTGGTCTAGTGTGGGGCTATAATCCCTACCCAAAACCATATTTCAATTGAGTTTTGCAACTCTGAGAATTCTTAACCAGAAGTCTTAATTATATGTACTTACTGAAACTGTACCATTGTCAAGACCAACAGATAATCTTCTTGTTTCTGGGTTAACACACATGCAGGAACATGGAGCTGGAAAATAAAAGTGAAGTTGTGACACTGAACTCTCTTATTTCATTGTTTCTGAACAGATAAGGTTCCCTTTGCCTATTTTATTCCGGTTCAAAATGGGTGGGAGGGAAGAAGCAGGGCAAGTGATCTAATATGTACTAAATGTTGCTTTTCAGTAGATTAAAAACATTCACCAACAAAGATTTTATATGCACGATCTATATTCCAATCCTGAGATCCATACTGAAAAACTAGACATCTGGCACAGGAATAAGCTGTGTGAGATGAGCAATATTTGGGTTTTGTGGACTGGCTGAGAAAGAGTGCTTCGTTCATAAAATATGTTAATCCAGTTACTTGCCCATCATATGATTCCTGAAAGACTTGATAGGTGGATAAAAGTTAAAAATCTGGCTGATTGTTGAGCAACCATAATGATTTATTAACATTGTAAGCCACCTGACTCTCAAGAGATTCTAGGCAGCTCATAACAGTAAAAGAAAATGCAATGCAATAAATAAAAGATAAAATATAATGATGATTGGGTAGCCTTTTTAGTGCTGTTGCTATGACAACTTTCCATGTAATCTCCAGAAGTCAAGTCTGACTCAAAGGAGACTTTTAAATGTTTTAAATTCTAATTAAATGTTGACATTTTGTCAGGCACAAAAAGGCCCTAAAGGGAGCAGGGTAATCAATGCTTTGCAGAATATGCTGAGCCCACCTCAAACATAGATATGCCAGGGAATATTTTGGGAGAGGGCTCAAAGCTTAAAAGGATGAAATGGATTTCATATGCTAGGCTAAGGCTACTAGTTTTCTCCCCAAAAGGGAAAAAAAAGTTTTAAAATCCCCCCCACCATACTGATTTTGATTCTGAGATAGGGGTAGTCCTCACTTAGCAACCACAAATGGAGCGGTAAGTCTGTTGCTAAGCAATGCCTGACTTCCACAACTCCCACTGTGGTCATTAAGGTCACTTCATGTGATCATAATTTGCAATTTTACTGCCAGCTTCTCCATTGACTGCTTGTTAGAAATTGGCAGTGAAGCACACAAATGGTAATTTCATGACTGCAGGACATTTTCACGGTTCTAAATACCCTCCAACTGTGAACTACTTAAATTTCAATTACTTGATTACAAGTGCAACAATCAGATGATAAAGTTACTTTTCAGCACCATTGTGATTTCAGATGGTCGTTAAACAGACAATAGTTAAGTAAGGACTACCTGAATTAGTAGGCTGCACTTTCCATACTAATGATGAGATAGACTTCATGCCAGATAAACTCACTGGAAATCAGGAAATCTCCATTTCACATTTGTATTATTATACCAGTAAAATAAACCCTATAATATCAACCACCTACCAGCTTACTTAGTAAGTACTGTAGTGTCAGAGGAGTTGTGTTCCATGGCAAATCTCATAAAAATAATCTGGTCCAGAAAATGCCTTATTAGTCTTATTATTTCCTCCTAGGGGAGGTTTGTAAAATATAAGCCACCATATGAAAAATTAAGAATATCTAAGCAATGAGAAAAGATACATAATTTTCTTTTCTAGTTCTTACAGAACTAAAACTCTTAATTCTTGAAAATAACTGAGCAATGCCAGTCCACGATCTCCAGATTTATCTTAAAGCTACTGCACAATTTAATGACAAAAAATTGTTTAGAAATGGAAGAAAGCTGGCCTATGTCAACATCTAAGAAAAAAAAACCTGCCCACACCTTGCATGACATGGCAGTTCACCCAGTGGTGGGATTCAGCCGGTTTGCACCGGTTCAGCAGAATGATACCTAATTTTTTGTTCAGTTTGATGAACCAGCTCCAAAATGGCCAGACTCCAATCCCTTGCTTGCTGCAATCTGGCTTTGCAGCAAGCAAGGGGGTTGAAGGCACATGAATGCATGCTAGTCTGGCTTCTCAAAAAAAATATATGTTCCCCCTCCCCCACTCCTGGATTTTCGCTGCCAGACTGTTTAATTTTCTTAAAATAGTCATTAGAGCAGAGAACCGGTTGTTAACTTATTTGAATCTCACCACTGAATTCACCACCTCTGGGGATGAATGCACAAAATCTGCAGCAAGTTATATTACATTCAAGTTAATTTATCTTTATAGTGTATGTGAGCTGGAACTGATTTTTATTTTCTAGTTCAAGGGCCTTCAAACTTGGTAAGTTTAAGACTTGTGGACTTCAACTCCCAGAATTCCTCAGCTAACATGACTGGAAGAAGAATTCTGGGAGTTGAAGTCCACAAGTCTTAAACTTGCCAAGTTTGAAGACCCTTGTTCTAGTTAAATGAATCTGTTTCTTGAGAATCCATTTCCCCACATTACAGTGTATAATTATTATAAAATATGTTCAGGCATTGTGCAAAGTATCAAGGTTGGGTAATGAGCCAGTAGGATAATTTATGTCACAACCAACGGATTAACACTCCCAAAAAAGTGGACTCTGCACTTGTGGGAAACACTAGGAAGAAAACAAATGGCTTCAATAATGGTCACAGAAGGTATATGGGAGTAGAGCACAGGTTGGGGAAAGTGTGCAAGGGTATTTAAGGGCCTAGCATGAATGCGGAAGAACTGAGGAAGGTGGGTAAGGAACACTTCCTTCAGCAACTTGCAAGCTCCCCTGACAGCTTCCCCATTGACTTCCTGGGAAAACTGGCATAGGTTGCAAAAAGTGATCACATAATCATGGGGCATTGGTTGTAAGTGTGAACACTTACAACACTGGTTGTAAGTGTGAACCAGCTGCCAAGTGCCCAGATCTTGACTGTGTGGCTGCAAGGGTCTGTGTGTCTGCCAGAATTCTAAGGACCAGTTGTAACTACCATTTGTTTAGTGCCATCATAACTTTGAACAGCTGATCAAGCACTAATTGTTTCTATTATTTGCAGATGGAGTTGTTGACGATGTGAGTACTATACCTTCATTTCTGTTAGGAAAAGGATTATCTCCATATAAAACTGCAAAGCAGGATGGGATACCTACTACAAACAAACCAAGTCTGAACATGTGGGCTGAAAAAACTAACTTTGGGGCAGTCCAAGGAATGTTCCATTTTGAATGATCATTATAACCCAATCAAAGTCAATTACAGCTGCTGATTGGCAAATAAATATGCCTGGCTGTACACAAGTTGGATTAACCAGTCAGAATGTGCCAGTGGTGTCAGACATTTTGGGAAAGGCCTTCAAAAAACTGAAAATCCTCATTGCAAACGACAGTGACGGTACAGCAGAAATCTCCTTCACCACTGCTTATAATTAACAATACTACTAAGCTGTGCTGAGAAACAGAAGGCAGCTTGGTTTAAGTTCTAAAAGAAACATAATTTAGAAACAAAGGTTGCCTCAAAACTCAGCCCCACCCACAGGGGTGATGTAGCCCTCTGCACCTTGAAAAATGTTTAGTGGCCCTTAGCAGGGATGGGATTCTACCAGTTTGCACCTATTCGCTAGAACCGGTTGTTAACATTCTGAGCAGTTCGGAGAACTGGTTGTTAGAAGAAATTACTGGCCTAATCCTGTAAGGAAGGCAGGAAGGAAACATTCTGGTGTTGCTTAGAGAAACTGCCTCTCCGTTAACCCTTATTATATTCTTGGCAGGACTAGATTTCCTGTCTCAGGAACGAGGAAGGAGTTTTTTTCCCCTCCTTTGCTGGTACTTTGCTTGTGTGGAGTGACCATTCAAAGGTACAATGGCACTGAAAAAAGTGACATATGACCATTTTTCACACAACTGTTGCAGCATCCCCACAGTCACGAGAGGCCAGGCAAGGAGATGTGTGCCTTGATGTGAGTGTTATTGAGTTGACCAAGCCCAGCCAATAACATGACCACCAAGCTATGCCCACCACCTAAGCCATGCCCACAGAACCAGTTGTTTAAAAATTTGAATTTCACCCCTGGCTCTTAGTTACCAAACAGTTGTCCATCCTGGGCCTTGAGTAATAAAACCTTTTATTTATCAGGGCTGTCAAACTCCCAACCCACAGGCTGGATGTGTCATGTGCTGGTCATGCCCAAGCCTGGTTTAGTGAAGAGGGGAAAAGTCCCAATACGACGGATGATGCCGCCATGACAACGTGAATTTGACACCCCTGGTCAAGATGAAAAGAGACAACAAAGCCGGTGTCATGGTTCATAAAAGGGTGAGAAATTTCATATTGTCGAAACAGCACTTTTGATTAATTTATTGCCTTACTGCCAGCTTAGCATTCATGGAAATTGTTTACGCAATGTTAGCATAGCAACATCAAAATCTTTTATGTATCCTGAGTTGTCACAATAGCTGACAAGGATAAAAAAGCGGGCAATATTTTAGTTGATCAGACTTCATTTCTGTTATAATTTTTGGAGTCATAAAAAGTTGTAAATAAGTTATCACGAAGTACAGTATGAATTTGTTATATGTTATATGTACGTAGACAAAATAAACAAATAGTGAAGTTCATGGTAAACAAAGAAATGAAATTTGATCAGCAGTCTTTGCATTAGCAACGTTATGTGGAAAAGCGCAGTTTCATTTTTCCACACAAAACCAAGTCTGTTTTCTCCCATAGGATGGCAATATTTTAATTAAAAAAGTGGTATTTGTTTTTTTTTTTTAAAGAGGGAATTCAGCTTTTTTTCCTTTGTTCATCCAAACAAGTGCAGGTAGTCCTTGACTTACAACAATTCATTTAGTATTTAGTGGAAAGTTATAACGGCATTGAAAAAAGTGACATGACAATTTTTCATACTTAAGACCACTGTAGCATCCCCCCCAAGGGTCACATGATCAAAATGTGGCTGCTTGCCAACTGATTCATATTTATAACGGTTGCAATGTCCTGAGGCCATGTGATCCCCTTTTGCGATCTTCTGACAAGCAAAATCAATGGGGAAGCCAGATTCACTCAATAACCATGTTTCTAACTTAACAACTGCCATGATTCACTTAACAAATGTGGCAAGAAAGGTTGTAAAATGGGGCAAAACTCACGTAACAGCATTTATGATTGTATTTTCCCACTAGTGTCTCCCTTAGCAATGGAAATTTTGGGCTCAATTGCGATCGTAACTAGAGGACCACCTGCACTAAACGGGGAAAGAGCTTGTACAATCTAACCGTGCTTAGGTACTGTATATGACAGGATCCTAAGTCTTCAAGCTCTCTGCTATTTTATGTAGCACTGCAGTTTGGGACAGGCGGAGTTTGGAGATCAGCCACGTTTTTTATTTCTCTCTCCTTCCGTTTTATTCTTTCCAACATAAGGAAAGTTTGGAAAGAAATAATGTAAAATAGGCCAGGAATCTGACTGTCTGTGTGTCAGCAAAATAACTTTCCAGAAACCAAACAGCATGGGACCAAATTTGCTGTGGGAAGAGGAGCTGGCAAAAGAAAACAGAAGTTTGAAAATGGACCAGATCTGGTTGACAGCTGCAGAGAAAAATGTCCAGAAAATAATCCTCCCCATGCCTCAGTGTCCAAAAGGATGTTCCATGCTGTGCTTTCTTTCTAGTCACATGAACCAGAGCACAGGATATGCACCCTGCCCTATGCTTCCCAAGGCACATAAAAACAAACAATGTAACCTAAGAGAAGAGTTGAAGCACACATCTGCAGAAGACAATTCCCATGCCTCCTTAAAGCTCCACCTAACAAACACACTGGAAAGATGTCTGAATTTTTTACATTTTACTTTTGCCTGCGTGCTGAAGTGTTCTTGAAACACAAGGCCTTGCAATATTTTGGAAATTTGCCATTAATCTAATAAAGATTTTGCCTTAATGAATGTTGATTCCCCCCCCCCCTCAAGTTCAACATGCTTATTCCTTTTTGTGACAGTGTTTCAAGAAAAACCCACTTTTCTTCCAACAAGAGCAAACGTCAGCAACAACTGTTGGGTTATTAATCATCAAATATTTTGCTGGATAGGGCAGGTAGGTGGTTTAAATCAGAGGTGGGTATTCAGCAGGTTCTGACCAGTTCTGGAGAACCAGTAGTGGAAATTTTGAGCGGGTTGGAGAACCAGCAAATCCCACCTCTGACTGGCCCTGCCCCCATCTACTCTCTGCCTCCCGAGTCCCAGCTGATTGGCTGGGTCTTCTTTTGTTGCCCTGCACAGGAAAATGGAGCTGGAAAGCAGGTTAGTGGGGCTGGGGAGGGAATGGGGATTTTACAGTATCCTTCCCCTGCCATGCCCACCAAGCCACGGCCACAGAACAGGTAGCAAAAAATTTTGAATCCCACTACTGGTTTAAATGTTGAAGACATTTAATGGGCGGTTTCAGAAAATAAACACACAGAGTGAGGCCTGTAATGTCAGCTTCTCCAGAGGTTCCTAGTACAACAGAGTGAAAAAGTGAGAGATGCAGATATAGAGATTAGATTGCACAAGGACATGTGATATTGCCATGCTGTCAGCTTTTCAGAATTAAATCTGTAACTGTCCATCAGCTGTTATCCTGGGGAGAAACTATGTCTTCATGAAACAGACTTGAGAGTTATATATGTTTTATTATTGTTAATAGATTTAAAAAGAAACATACAGAGTTTAGGCCATCTTTTAGCTTTACGCAGGATGGTATTACCTTGACATTGTTACAAATCCTGTCAGATTTGTATTGGGATTACTCCTCCAGACTCATCCCCTCCTTACCCAAAAAAGAACTGATATGCCAGGTAGTAACCTACAGTGAAACAGTTTGATGTAATGGTTAAAGCACTAACCTAGTTCTTAGGCACAAAGCCAGTTCGATGAAATAGGGTGTTGGTCCTTATCTGACACGCCCGTTGTCTTTGAACTGTGAAGAACATCCAGTAGTGGGAGATGCTTCAATCTCTGCATGTCTAAGCTGTGCTTAATTTGTGGAATGCTCCTCCTCCTCCACGGGACTCCTCCCCAGCGTTCCCCAGTTTTGGCGAAGACGAGATAAATAAACGCCCTCATCCTCAATGCCCTAACAAATTCGTTGGCCAAACAGGACCCCACCAGATGGAAAAAGGGTGGGGTTGGATGCTCTTCACAGCTCAAAGAGAACGGGCATGTCAGGTAAGTACCAACACCCTTTCTCCCATGAGCTGTTTGGGACATACCAAAGCTTGGCCTGTCCTAAGGGAGGGACTCTGTCTGGCCTGGAAACCCCTCCTGGTCCCTGTGGACCCGTTGCAGAACTCTTCTGCCAAAGGAGGCCTCAGCGGATGCAATCACATCTATTTTATAATGCCTAATGAATGGCGATGGAGAGGCCTAGGTTGTGGCTCGACAAATTTCAGTTATTGGTGCCTGTGTGGCCCACGCTGCCGATGTTGCAGCGCTCCTTGTTGAATGAGCTGTTATGCCCCTGGGCACCTGCAATGATTGAGTCTGACACATTTTTGCTATCGCGGCCTGTAGCCAATGGCCTATTGTAGAAGATTAGACCTTGCATCCCTGAGTGTTGGGCTGAAATGACACAAGTAGGGCTTCCGTTTTTATGAAAGCCATTGTGCGGTTAATATATATTCGCAATGGTTGCCTCACATCAAGCCTATGCCATTGTCGTTCCAACACTTGGGATGGTCTGGGACAAAAATTAGAAAGTATCAGTTCTTGTGCCCTATGAAAAACCAAGTTAATTTTGAGAATAAATGTAGGATCAGGACGAAGGACCACCCAGTCAGAATGGAAAACACAAAGATCTTGTCTGATAGCCAAAGCTGCAAGTTCTGAAATACGATGAGCAGAAGTGATCGCTACAAGGAAAACTACTTTATACGTCAGAAATTGGAGACTTTACGATTTCAAGGGTTCAAAAGGGCCGTTAGTGAGTGCGACGAGGACCTTGTTAAGGTCCCAGTAACGGTAATGGTGTACCACTGGAGGGCATATATTTGTGGCTCCTCGAAGGAAACTACGTATGCGTGGATGATGGGAAAGAGATAGTAGACTTTCACAAATGAGAACTTATGCCAAGGCCGCCACCTGTCTTTTCAACGTATTAGGTGATAATCCCTTGTCAAGTCCCTCTTGCAAGAACTCTAGGATTTGAGCCACAGATGGAGAGATGGGATTAATTCGAGACTTGGTACACCATTTGCAGAAAATGGACCATGTGGCATTGTAAATGCGAGTTGTTGAGGGGCGTCTGGCGGCTTGATGGTGGCGATAATTCTGTTGGAAAACTTTTCGCTCTTCAGACAACTACGCTCAACCTCCAGATGGTCATGTGCAACCATTGAGAGTCTGGATGTTGAAGGGGTCCCTGGGGTAGCAAGACCCTGTTTGGCGGAATTCTCCATGATATTGATATGGATAGACTGCAGAGGTCTGCAAACCATGGCTGTCTGGGCCAGTAAGGAGCTACTAGAAGCAGCTCCGCCCTCTCGTCTAGCAGTTTCTGGATGACCTTGGGAAGCAGTGGAAGTGGCAGAAATGCATACAGAAGTCCCGGAGGCCAATGACAGCTGAGCGAATTGAAGTTCTCTGCTCCTTGCGAGAGGTACCTGGAAAAAATCTTGGGAGCTGAGCGTTGAGGGGGGAAGTGATCAGGTCCACCACCGGCTGTCCAAATGTCCTGACCACCTTTTGAAACAGGGTCGGATGGAGGCACCACTCCGACTGATCGATCATGGCCCTGCTTAGCCAGTCTGCCTGTGTATTCGACAGGCCCGAAATGTGCTATGCTCTGATAGAAAGTAGGTTGTTCTCCGCCCAACGACACAAGCGCTCTGCTTCCCACATGAGATGTTTCGACTATGTGCCCCCTGTTTATGTGAGCTTTGGCTGTTATGTTGTCGGTCAATATTAGTATGTGCTGATTGCATACCTGTGGAAGGAAGCTGTGGAGAGCCAGGTGTACTGCTCGAAGCTCCAGCCAGTTTATGCTACATGACTGTTCTATGGCGGACCAGCGGCCTTGGGTTGTGAGGGATTGAACAGGCTGGCATTGGTGGTGATGGAAAGTCTGTGTGGCTCTTTGAAGAGGCAGTCTCTGTTGATGACTGGTCTGGTCCACCAGAGGAAAGATATGAAGACCTTTGATGGTACCTTGACCATGTATTTGGACTTGCTTTGGCCGGAGCGCTGGTACAGGATCAGGAACCACTGGAGGGATTTAGTGTGGAGCCAGGCGCAAGGGATGATTGATATACATGAGATCATCTTGCCTAACAATTTTGATAGTGCCACTAGGGACACCCTCTTAAGACCCCTGATCTCCTTAACTAATTGCTGAATGCTATTTAGTCTATCTGGTGACAGATAAACTTTGCCTTCTACAGTATCTATGACTGCCCCCAGATGGGTTAACCGAGTCGATGGTGTTAAATGACTCTTTTTCCAATTGATTGAGAACCCGTGTTGTTGTAGGGATTGTAATGTGTTCTGAGTATCTCTGACTGTTTGATGATCGGAAGATGACAAAATCAAGATGTCATCAAGATAACACTGGAGTCATATGGGGATATCACGGAGATGAGCAGCTAGCTCTGCGAGAATCTTCATTAAGGTCCTGGGGGCAGAAGCTAGTCCAAAAGGATGGGCCACATATTCAAAATGGTGGTTATTATAACAGAATCTCAGAAATTTATAGTGGGAAGGCTGAATAGCAATATGTAGATACACCTCCGTCAGATCTATGAACGTAAGGACGTCACCCTTTCTGATGCAAAGTAAGATAGATTGCAGGGTGTGCATTTTAAACTTGCAATATACTAAGAAGTTTCAAATCCAATATTGCTCTCCACACACACCCGAACTTTTAGGAACAACAAAAAGATGTGAATAGAAACCTCGCCCTTGTTGATTGATAGCTACTGGTTGGATGGCTCGTATGTCCAGTAGATGATGGACAGCTGTTTCCATAAGATTACTTTTAACTGGATCTCTGGAAACAGGACATGAAATGAAAAAGTCTGGGCGAGTGGATTGAAACTACAGCGCAAGACCAAATCTGATCATGTCTCTGACCCAGGAATCAGACGTTGAGGAGTCCCATTGGTCCGTGAATAATTTAAGGCGTCCGCCAATGGGAACCGGGTCTGGGGAGTTATCTTGGATGCCAGAAAGACCTATTTCCTGCTCCTCGAAAAGATCTCTTGGATTGACCACCCTGTCTGCTCCTATCCCCGAAGTCGGATCTGTCTGGCTGCTGCCCTGGTCTGAATGATGGGCGTCTCTGATATCTGGGTGAAAAGGGTCCCTGGTAAAAGGGCCAAAAGGATCCTCTCTGAAAAGACTGAGGGTTTCTAGAATCTGACTTCCGAAAAAGGGAAGGAAGAATTTTATTTTTGTTTCAGGTTTCAATTAGTAGCAGATCAAGGGAAGGGCCAAACAGTCTGTCTCCCACAACAGAAGATGAAGCCAGCTTGCATTTGTGCTTAAAGTCCGCTTGTCAATGTTTTAACCATAGAAAGTATTGCGCTGTGACATTTGAAGTAATGGCTCTGGCTGAAAACTTTACTGCATGATAAGTTGCGTCAGCTGAGAATTCAGCGGCTGCTATAAGTTTAGCAATATCTTGGTGCGCTCTAAGGTTGGAATTAGGGACATGCTCCCGTAAGAGGTGGAGCCATCTGAGAGAAAAATGGGTAAAGAAGGAGGTGGCCATGGCTGCTCTGATGGTCCATGCGTCAGACTGATGGGCTCTGCATAGGACTAGCTCACCTCGATTTTCCTCCAGCTTTAATGCCTCCAGCACATCACTTGGAATAGAGGAGGATGCTAATCCCACTATAGGTTCATCTACCTCGGGAGTATTCAACAATTTTGAGAAATCAGGGGCCAAATTGAAATATTTCCTGTCATATCCAGTGGGGCTGGGTACACCGCTGCAGAAGCCCACTGTTTCTGTACCAGGTCCGAAAACATGGGAGGAGCTGGGATCACCTCTGCCTCAACTACTGGTTGGTTGAAAATTAGATCTTCTGGTCCCTCTTCTGAAGGAGCTGGAGTGGTAGAAGGGGTCGACTTGTTTAGGCGTGCAATGTTTTTTGCCTTAAACAAGAGAGATATGAACAGTTGTGGGTGGAATAAGCCTGTAAAAACAGGTTGGTCAGGAACAAGGCCCTCATCCTCAGACATTCGCCTTTCTAAGGGGTCTGCTTCTGACAGGGGCTCACTGTCATGTACAGATCCCGATTCAATCTCTTCCATTTGATCAATTTGATCCACTTCTTCCTCCTCCTCCTCAGTAGGCCCTTGGAGGGGGACTTCCCCTTGTAAATGTACCTGGGTATAGTGTTGCTCCGACCTGGTCAACGACCTCAGCAATTGGGAATCATAATCAGCGATCACAGGATGTTCCCTAGTCAGAACTGTGTGTTGAAGACCTGCTGCAATTTCCTGGCGGATTGCCAGCTCCATCCAGGCCTTCATCCTCTCTGGAACTTCCTCTGGAAGAATGTCGTCCTGACGAAGACCGGCAGCCATCAGAGTGAATGTAGCTTTGGGAGCCCTCTGTGTGGGCGGTGTCCCAGGTACTTGGGCCTGTTGGCTTTGGGGAAATAAGCTGCGCCTGGATGAGAGGAAGAAATCTAGGGGAGGAGGAGGGTGGACGGACTTGGACTGGAGGAGGGAAAGTCCTGTGAGACCTTATGCGCTTCTTGTGTGCACTTATCTATCTGTCTTTGTAAAGCTTTATGGCACCTAATGGCATCCCTTTCTGAAGTTTTAGAATTCCCTTTAGCCTGCTTAGGTTTGCGCTGAGATTTGGCTTTGACCTTTAAGGATGAGGTCTGAGAGCTGCTACCGTCTGCCATTCCAATTAAAGTTGGAATTGCAGTATGCTTGTAATACAATGCAATACTGTGAAGGCGATTGGCACGCCCAGGGGCCTGATCTGAGGACAGACCGGTTGCAATGATGATGTTCTTATTGCCCCATTTCCTTTTTTTAAAAAAATAAATACTTATCTATAATGAGTCATATCTCAGTATATTTTATTGATATTAAAACATAATACCGAATAGATAATAATTATAATTATTATTATTGTATTATTATATAACCACTAATATATATATCCACATACAAATACCCGTGAAAACCTCAGAAAACATATATATGTATATGTATATGTATATGTATATGTATATGTATATGTATATGTATATGTATATGTATATGTA
>BLBF01000248.1:7720-26157 GCA_015471245.1 Laticauda colubrina | reverse complement strand
TGAAAAGAAGGACCAGGGGTGACAGCAGCCTTCCAATATTTGAGGGGCTGCCAAAAAGAAGAGTGAAGTAATAACTAGCAGTCACCACAGGTTTGTTAAAAACAGATCATGCCAAACCAGTCTTATTTCATTCTTCAACACAGTGACTAAATTAGTAGACCAGAAAAATACTGTGGACATAATATATTTAGATTTCAGCAAGGCATTCAATAAAGTAGACCACAACCTACTTCTTAGTAAGCTAGAAAAAAGTGGATAGATAGCACCACCACAAGATGGATTTGCAACTGGCCGGCAAACTGTACTCAACGAGTAGTCCTTCATGGGTCTAAGTCTACGTGGAGGGAAGGAAGCATTGGGGTGCCACAAGGTTCCCTCTTAGGCCCAGGACTCTTCAATACCTTCATTAACGACTTAGATGAGGGAATAGAAGGGGAATCTTACCAAATTTGCAGATGATACTAAGCTGGCAGGAATGGCTAACACCCTAGAAAATAAGCGCAAGATCCAGATGGATCTTGACAGACTAGAACACTGGGCTGTATCTAACAAAAGGAAATTCAAGGCAGAGAAAAGTAAAGTCTTACACTTAGGCAAGGAAAGCCAAAAGGACACATCTAGACTGGGTGAAACCAGGCTCATCATCAGGAACTGGGAGAGGATCTTGGAGTCTTACTGGACAACCAGCTAAATAGGAGCCAGCCATGTGCAGCAGCCGCCAAAAAAGCCAATGCAATCCTAAGTTGCATTAACAGAGAGAGACAATCAAGATCAAGGGCAGTACTAGTACCACCCTATAAAGCCTTAGTAAGAGCACACCTAGAGTACTGCATCCAGTTTTGGTCACCACATTATAAAAAAAGATGTTGAGACTCTAGAAAAAATGCAGAGAAGAGCAACCAGGTTGATTAGGGGACTGGAGGCTAAAACGTACAACGAACAATTGCAGGAACTGGGCTTGGCTAGTCTTGTAAAGACAAGGACCAGGGGAGACATGATAGCAGTCTTCCAATATTTGAGGGGCTGCCACAGGGAGGAGGAAGGGGGTCAAGCTATTCTCCAAAATATCTGAAGGGCAGACAAGCAGTAATGGATGGAAACTGAACAAGGAGAGATTCAACCTGGAAATAAGGAGAAACTTCCTGACAATGAGAACAATCAGCCCGTGGAACAGAAGTTGCCCTCAGAAGTGGTGGGAGCTTCATCACTGGAGGCTTTCAAGAAGAGATTGGACTGCTGTTTGTCAGAAATGGTGGAGGGTCTCCCGCTTGGGCAGGGGGTTGGACTCGATGAACTACAAGATCCCTTCCAACTCTGATTTATCTGTTAAATCTGTTAAATCTGAAATTTCCTGACCATGAGAAACAACTAACCAGTGGAACTTCCTGCCTCCAGAAGTTGTGGGTGCTTCACCACTGGATGTTTTTAAGAAGAGATTGGATAACCAACTGTCTGGAATGGTATAGGGTTTCCTGCTTGAACAGGGGGATGGACTAGAAGACCTCCAAGGTCCCTTCCAACTCTGGCATTCTGTTTTGTGTGGAACTCGGCCCAAGTTTCTAGCTCCCAGCCTTTCTTCTAAAGTTCCAAAGTTTTCAGCAAGGAACTCCCAAATGGGAAGCACGTAGATGCTTTGTTTTTCTCTTTTCTGGTGCAAGTCACCTCCAGGGACACACCATAAAAACTCTGCCTCTTCTTTCAGCAACAACAGTAGACTTATATAGTACCCCATCATGTTTTACCTCACTCTCTGGGCAGTTTCTAATGAGGAAGTGTTATTGGCATCTTGCCCCCAACCCTCAGGGTCCTAATTATATGGGGCTCGGAAGGATAGAAGGCTGAATCAACCCTGAGTCAGGATTGAACTCCTGGCAGTGGGCAGAGTCAGTCTGCAGTACTTCATTTTTAACATGGTGCCGCCTTGGGGTTTTTGCAAGCAATAGACAAAGAAAAGAGAGAAGACCACACCTGCCCACTTCATCCAGGAGCCTCTGACCAGGTGAGGAACACAAAGGGGCAAAGGGACTTCAGATCCAGCAAGAGAGGGGTGAGTAGGAGGGGATCAATGCATGCGCCAAACATTTCAGGTGCAGCTCAACACCAGCCACTGTCAGGAAGAGGCGTAAATTCCACATGGCTGCTGAGAAAAATCTCACCTCTCCTTCCAGTTTGGAGACCCCAGTCGATACCCAATGATATCTTTAGGCATTTTTCAAGTCTGTTTCTTTTTTTTAATTAAAATTTTATTGTTTTTTAAGACAAACATAGACAAACACAACATAAAAACATCAAGCCATCTTCCATATATGTACATGCAGTGTGTCGGTTGTTTTGCAGAATGTTTTGTGCTTCCATTTCATAGTCTTCACTTACAATTACATTGTATATGTTCTTGTATTGTCAGTCAAATATTCCTAAATACATTGTTTATCCATCATTTGACTATGGTATTATTCATTCATGTTTTACAAGGTAATCCATATTTTACTTAATTTGTTTTATAGCAGTGCATATTATCATCTCAAATCTATCCTAAAATCATTTTGTCGGGATAATAAAAATAATACATGTTTATATATTCATTATATTTTAAAAATCTACGTATTTCATTACCATATTTTTTGTCTAACCATTGATAGAATAGATCCCAAATCTTATAAAATTGTTTATCTTCTTGTTCTCTAATTTCAAATGTCAATCTACTCACTTCAGCACATTCCAGTATTTTCTTAATAACTTCCTCTTGTGTTGCTATTTTCTCATTTCTCCAGTTTTTAGCAAATACAACCCTAGCCGCAATTAATACATTTACATTCAAATATTTCAGTTCTTTACTGTATATTTCAGGTAAAATTCCCAATAAAAATATCTCTAATTTCAAACCTATATGCTTTTTTGTCATTTTTTCCCATGTGTGGATTTTAGTCCAATATTTTTTAGCATCCGCACACATCCACCACATTATAGTAATATGAGCCAGGTATCTGATGACATTTCCAACACTTTTCGGACTTATTCTTAAACATTCCTGCTATTCTTGTTGGGGGGAAAATGCCATCTGTAAAACATCTTTTATAAATTTTCTTTATATGCAGTTGACATTGTCATTTTATCATTTTGAAACCACACTTTTTGCCATTTCTCTACAATTTTTGCCATTTCTCTAAATCAATCCCATATCCAAAATTCTTCCCCCAAGCAATCATTGTTTCTTTAACTTGTTCTTCTTCTAATTTAATTTCTAATAAATATCCATACAGTTTTTAAATCACCTTTTCATCAGCACCTGTCAAAATCTTATCTAAATCAGTCAATTTATCATAAAAACCTTCTATTTTAAAGTATTTTTCATACCTTGAATGTATTTGCACATAAGAAAACCAATTCATCTTTATACCTTGTTCCTCTAGTTTTTATATAGATTTAAGTTCATCCTTTTCATTCAGTATTTCACCATATCTGTTTGTTCCTTTTTGTATATCATAGGATAGGAAAATGCTTCAGTAGTCGATAACCAGACTGGAATTTTCAAATAACATTGTCTTTTAGTCTTCTCCCAATTTAACCACAGAGAGTCCCGTATATAATGTCTTCTAAAGTACCCCTGTGTTTTCGTTCCTTTATACCATAAAAAAGCTTGCCACCCCAACAACAAATCATGTACTTCTAATGTCAACAATTTAGTATTTCTTAATGTTATCCAATCCTTAACACACATCAGATTTATAGCTTGATAATACAACTCCCAATTAGGCAAACCAAATCCTCTTATTCTAGCATCTTGCAAAAGTTTTGGTTTTTTCTCGCTTTCTTACCTTGCCATATTTATTTCAACACACTTTTATTTAAATTTTCAAAATAATTTTTTCCAAGCCTAATTGGAATTGTTTGAAACAAATATAAAATTCTGGGTAATATATTCATCTTGATTTTTGATATTCTCCCTATTAATGACAATTGTAAGTTTTCCCATTTCGCCAAATCTCCTGCTATCTGCTGTTTGAGTTTAATATAGTTGTTCTCTTTAAGTGAACTACATCTTGCTATCAAATGTATCCCCAAGTACTTAATCTTATTTGTGACCTGGATTTTCCAAACATCGGCCAATTCTTCCTTTTGTCTTGATAACATATTCTTTGTCAAAATCTTTGTTTTGTCTTTATTTATTTTCAAATCAGCCACCTTCCCATATACCTCTATCTTTTGTATCAGTTTTAGTGCTATTTCTAGTGGGTCTTCTAAAATAAAAACCAGATCATCTGCGAATGCTTGCAACTTAAATTCTTTCTTTTTAATTTTCATCCCTTTTATATCCTTTTCTTCTCTAATATTTCTGTTTAGCACTTCCAAGATCAACACAAACAACAAAGGAGACAGTAGTTCCTTTTCTTATATCAATAGAGTCTGTCAGTTCTCCCTCTATCATTACTTTTATAGCTCTATTGCTTGGGTAATTTTTTGCTAAAGCCCATCTGTTCCAGCAGTAACAACATGAATTGCCAGTTCACATTATCAAATGCCTTCTGTGCATCTAGAAATATCAAAGCCATTTGTTTTTCAGGATGTGCCTCATAGTATTCCAAAGTATCCAAGATTACTCTCATTTTATCTTTAATTTGTCTCTTTGGCAGAAATCCATTTTGATCAGGATGGATAAAATTGTTGAAGTATTTTTTAAGTCTTTCTGTCAATACTGAAGCAAAAAAATTATAATCTGCGTTTAGTAAGGAAATAGGTCTATAGTTCTTGATTTGTATTGGATCGGTCTCCTTTTTTGGGACAAGTGTAATATAAGCTTCTGACCATGATTTGGGTATCTTCTTCTTTAACATAACTTCATTCTTCTTTAACATAACTTCTAGCAATGAAAGATTCAACTATTCTTGTAATGTTTTCTAAAATTCCGCGGGAAGTCCATGGGCCTGGTGCATTTCCATTATTTTGCTTCTTGAGTGCTTCAGTTAACTCCATCATCGTTATATTGCTTTCTAATATTGTTTCAATCTCTTTAGGTATCTGGGGTAACTTAGCATTCTGTAAATACTTTTTGACTCTTTCCTCATCAATATTCTCTTGTGTGTATAGTTTCTCATAATAGACTCGAATGATTTCCTTCTTCTCTTTAAGGCCCTGTCACACTGGCTGACGGATGCAAAACGTTTGTAAAAAGGACACAGCCGATGAGAAAAATGTTCCATCTGTTGTTATCCGCTCTCAAAAGTGCCCCAAATTTGCATAACCAGAGCGGACAACATGGAAAGGAACGGACGGGGGGAGGACATAGGGCGGATGGAAAGCGGATGCTCCACGGAAGCCTAGTGGATGGAAGCAGATGGGAGTGGATGGCACATCCGCAAGGCTTCCGGGGGACCGCAGCAAAGCGGACGCGGAACGGATACAGCAGATGCAGAGCGGACGCCTAGCAGATGAAACGGATGCACAGCAGATGCTGAGCGGATGAAGCGGATGCAGAGTGGAAATCTAGCAGATGCCTAGTGGAAGCCTAGCGGATGCCTAGCGGATGCATTGCATCAGCCCCACGGATATAAAGGGAAGCAGCTCCCAAGCAGGTCAACATTCAGAGGAAAGGCCTGCTTCCAGACACATCGCCTGCCTGCCAGCCTGCCAGCCTTCCGGCCTGCCTGCCAGCCTTCCTGCCAGCCTGCCAGCCTGCCTGCCAGCCTGCCTGCCAGCCAGCAACCCCACAACCATGGAGAAGAAGAGAAAGCCTCAGCCATCTGCTGCCAGCCCTGGCAAGAGGGACAGGGCTACCCTCCCGCCCCCTGGCCCTCACTCTGCTTCTGCTGGGGCTTCTGCAGCACGGGCTCGCTCTTCTGGAGCTGGGGCTTCTGCTGCTTCTGCTTCTGGAGGAGCTGATGATGATGCTTTTGCTGGTGCTTACTCTGCTGCTGTTGCTTATGGCAATGGTGCTTCTGCTGGTGCTTACTCTGCTGATGCTGCTTCTGGCGGTGGTGCTTCTGCTGGTGCTTACTCTGCTGATGCTGCTTCTGGTGCTGGTGCTTCTGCTGGTGCATACTCTACTGGCGCTGCTCCTGGTGCTGGTGCTTCTGCTGGTCCTCCTGGTCCTGCTGGTGCTCCTGGTCCTGCTGATGCTCCTGGTCCTGCTGGTGCTCCTGGTCCTGCTGGTCCTGCTGGTGCTGCTGGCACTGCTGGTGCTAACTCTGCTGCTGCTGATCCTGGTCCTGCTTGTCCTGCTTTTGCTGCTGCTGCTGCTGCTGGTGTGGAGGAGCAGCCCTTACAACCTGGAAGCCCCTCTGATGAGGGCCCATGTGGTCCTGCCAAAGGGAGGAAGAGGCATTCGCGAGAACGGGAGAGGAGGAAATACAACACCGAAGAGGAACATGAGGATGAGGTGCTGGAGTGGCTGAGAGAGAATGAGTATCTATGGCGGAAGGGACACAGGCTCTATAGGGACACCAAAAGAAAGCAGGCTGCTTGTAGAGAGAAGGCGGAGAGCCTGGGCTACACTTCGGAGATGCTCCTCGGCTGGTGAAAGCACATGCACACCTGGTACGGGAAGCTGCACCTGAAGAAATCTGGCCAGGCCGTGGTCAAGCTGATGGACAGAGAGACCTACGTCATGGCCAAGTGCAGCTTCCTGGAGAGTGAGATCCGCCACTGAGGAGCAGCCCCTCTCACAACCGTCTATCTCAGGCAATCTGCTGAGAGCCTGTCCTCTTCCGGCCAAGAGTCAGCTCCTGTCTCCAGGCAGGTGTCTGTGGAGCGTGCCACGACGGAGAACCCGCGGACAGCTGTAGTAGCAGTGGCAGAGCGCGTGGAGGACCCCCTGATGCAGTGGGAGAAAGGAGAAGGCACTTCCACCACAGCCCAATCCGCATCCACCCTCAGCTCCACCTCCACAGAAAGGCAGAGAGGCAAACCGGAGGGACAGAGCCACACTGTCCTGCTGGAGATAAGAGACACCATCAGGAACAACGTAGATCTCCTCTCTCTGCTGGTACACACTGACTCCTCATCCTCCAACCGCAGGCCCTTCATCACCTATGTCAACCAGACCCTAAAGAACATGGAGGAACCCCAGTACCAGGTGGTGAAGGACAGGATCACCGATCTGCTTCACAACCCTCCAGATCCAGATGAACCTGCTCCCACCCAGTCCAGGTGTGCTCCTCCACCCCAGGTGATGTCACTCCCATTCCAAGGCTTTCCACAGGCCCTCACCTACCAAGGCTACGGCTACCAGGAGGTCCAGCAGCACAGGCAGCAGTCCTTCCCAGTCCAGGCACAGGTTCATCAGACGCCACCATTGCCACCGGTTCCACTGATGCCACCAATGCCACCCATGCCACTGATGCCACCGACATCACCTAGGTCACCGATGCCACCCACGCCACCGATGCCACCAACGCCAGTCCTCACCCAGCTGAAGACCAGACAGCCCCACCACACTGCTCCTTCCTCCACCTCACAGCCAAGCCTGGCCTCAGTACATCTGTCCTCGGTACTGGGGCTCACACCCCATGGCATGGAGGAAGGGGCTCTCAACATCACGGAGCTGAGCCAGCTGTCTGAGAGCTTCCTCAACACACCGTCCCCTGTTGTCCTCTTGGGGCCAGGCACCCCAGTGGTGCTTCAGACCAGCACTCCAGCAGCAGCCACTTCCACAGCACCTGGACCCTTCACCCCTGAGACTGGGCACACCTCCGAGTGACAGAGAAGAGTGCCAGAGACTGGGTGGCTACCTGTAGACTTTATTTGGACACTTGACTTGGGTCATTTTTCTTTTACAGCTTGTTGTTAATAAAGATTATCTTTGCTTCACACACTTGCTTCAGTTCTTTTATTAAATAAAGTCTTGGTGGAAACTTTTAGAAATGGTTTAAGACTTTGCATGCTTGTGGGATGGGTAAGGATAGCTGTGGGATGGGCAGGGATACCTTTGGGATGAGTAATAGCTGTGGGATGGGCAGGGATACCTTTGGGATGGGTAATAGCTGTGGGATGGGCAGGGATACCTCTGGGATGGGTAATAGCTGTGGGATGGGTAATAGCTGTGGGATGGGTAATAGCTGTGGGATAGATAAGCCTCCAGTGCGAGCATAGTGGGACTGTATGGTCCACCCTCCCAGGTGCCACACCTATGGCCCTTTATTATCAATAACAATGTAAGCATTGATCCACACATTTCAACATAAACAGAACTCTTTGTTAAATGCCCTGTTCATTGTAGGCCCACCCAACATACATGGCCCAATATCATCCGTGTGATGAGACAGGCTGAAGGAAGCATCCATTAATCATCTATCATCCTGTCTTGCCACTCCACTGCTCCAGCTGGGGAGTTGCACCAGTGTCTCAGGAGGTTGCACTGCTTCTTCCCTTCACGTGAGGCTCTGTTGGGGCCTTGCACATCCTCAGTGTCGATCAGGTTTCGCCCTTGCCTCCATTCCCCAGGCTCCATGTCCCCATTGCCTTGTTGGAGGTCCATAAGCATGTTCTGCAAGACTGGATAGCGGGTGCGCATGAGATTGTGCAGGATGCAGCAAGCTTCCACGATCCTCCTCACGGTCTGTGGGCAATGCTGCATGGTGGTGAGAAGTACCTGGAACCTGTTGGCCAGGATGCCAAAGGCGTTCTCCACCACCCGCCTTGCCCTGGACAGCCTGTCGTTGAAGATCCTCTCTTCACGGGTGAGGCATCTGGAAGTGTAGGGCTTCATGAGGTAGGTTGGGAGAAGGTGTCATCCCCCATGATGAAGTAGGGCACATCTTGCGTGTCGTTGGGCAGGGGGTCTGGATCTGGGAAGCCCACGATGAGGTTCCGTTCCAGCCCCTCCTTGAGGTCACTGGCGTTGTATTCCTGGGCATCTGAAGCTGACCCGTTGCCTGAAGCATCGATGTACATGAACTTGTAGTCAGCATCGATCATGGCAAAGAGGACGATGCTGAAGAAGCCCTTGTAGTTGAAATAAGTGGACCCCGACTTGGCTGGAGCTTTGCAGGACACGTGCTTCCCATCTATGGCTACAACGGTGTGGGAAAATTTCCACCTCTGATACCACTGTTCTGCAACTTTCTTCCAGCCTTCTTCAATGGAGGGGCACTGGAGGAGCTCCTCCAGGTATTCTTCGATGATGGCCTGCACCACTTCTCTGACCACAATGCTGATGGTGTTGTGTGGCACCCTCCAGCCGTACTGCATGCTCCTGTAGGTGGTCCCTGAGGCCAGAGTCAGTGCCACCTTGAGCCCAGGGTCCAGGCTGGGACGGAGGTTGGTGCTCTGCTTGGTCAACCTGGGTGTCAGCTGCTCCACAACTTCGTCAAACATGGCTGGAGGCATCCTCATGAAGTTCTGGAATGCACGAGGGTCTTCGTTCCTCAGGTCCTCCATCAGCTTGTTGTACAGTCCGTACTCTGCTCTTCTCCTGATCCATCTTCGGACCCAGATGCTTCTTGGCCACCTCCTTTTCTTCCCGTAGAACAATTGAAAGAGCCTGTAGATGGCTTTGCACTGTTGCAGAACGATGGTGGCTACCAAAAGGAGTGTGTTACGATCCATTATGGACATCAATGGATGCTGTGGAAGAGCAAGAGCCAGATGAAGGCTGCAGAGGTCTGCACAGCTGGGCTGCTGGTCTGAAAGTGAGATCCAGGTGAGTTGCTCCCCCTTTTTATAGGCAATATAGGTTTTCCCCTATGTGTCCTTTTGCATCCTCTAGGCATCCTCTGGACATCCTTAATATCCGAGATAGGTCCCCTCTGCGAACGTTTTTTCAGTTTTAAATGCTTTCTTTGCGAGCTGCATCCGCTTTCATCCTTTCTCCGTCCGTGCTACTAACGCTGCGCGTCCATTCCACGTCCGTTTCGCTTCCTCTCTGTGTCTGTTTTCCGCTGGAGTGGATTTGAGTTGCGCGGATGTGCAACGGATGCCTAGCGGATATAGCAGATGCGTAATGGATTACGACGGATGTATAACAGATGTTCCCCATATGCGTTGTGGATACAGAACAGACGCGTTGGATACATTTTCCTCTCAAAAAGTTTTGAGCAGCTCAAAACTTTTTGAGCGGATGGAACCTCAGTCGACGGATGCTGGACAGATAGAGAGGAAGAAAAACAGACGCAGTGAGTACAAAACGGAAGCATCGCGTTAACCAATGGATGGCAAGTGTTTCTCTCCATTTTACATCCTCTTTCCATCCGTTGGTGCAGTGTGACATGGGCTTTACTACCATAGCAAATTTGGTCTTGATCATGCATTAATTGCAATATTTTCCTTGATTCTCTCTCCTTTCTCAGTTTATATGCTAACCATCTACCTGGTTTATTTGCATCTTCAAAATAGTTCTTTTTTGCACCATTGATTTTTTGTGCTAATTCTTCTTTTTCCATTAATCCCATTTTATGTTTAGTTATATCTATTTTTAACTTAATGTCCTTTTTCTGTGGCATTTTCTGTAACTCTCTTTCAAGTCCTTTATACTCATCCTCTAATGTCTTAGAGGCTAATCTTTTCATGGTATTTCTTTTCCTTGTATCATCTATAATCAAGCCTCTGGCATATGCCTTCATTGTATCTCATACATTCTGGGTTGATATGTCTTCTTTTTTATTTTCTTTAAAGAAGAAAGCCAGTTCTTTTTCCATTCTCTGTATAAAGTTTTTTTCTTTTAGTATAGTATTATTTAACATCCATCTAGATCTTCTTCTTTGTCCTTTCCATTTAATTGTCATTGGATTATGATCCACCCAAGTACTTGTTTCAATATTTATTTCTTGGATATTAGCAAACAATTCTGTTGACATCCATATCATATCTATTCTGGGCGATGATAAATGTCTGTTTGAACAGAAGGTGTATTGTTTAGTCTTAGCATTTCTTTCTCTCCGTGCATCTTTTAAATATTTTTCATCTGTCATTTTAAAAAAGGATTTAGGGAGAGTCTTTCTGCTTTGCTTTGTTGTTTTCTGTGTTGTATAATCTCCCATTATAATGATATTAGCATAGTCCGGTTCAATTATTTTCATATGTAATTTTCTATAAAATTCTTCTTGATTGTCATTCGGGGCATAAATTGCAATCAGGAGTGTTTTCATATTATTGTCCATTATTTCCACCATTAGTAGTCTTCCATCATCATCCGTATGGATCAATTTTGCTGGAATGATATCTTTAATATATAAAACAATTCCTCTTTTCTTGAATTGTGTCAAAGAAGTAAATATTTTCCCTAGCTTTGGCTGTATCAACAGTTGTTCATGTTGCTTTTTAATATGTACTTCTTGTAGGCAGATTATATCAAATTTTAATTTTTCAAATTTATGGAAAGTTTTCCTTCTTTTAACAGCTGAGTTAAGTCCATTTATGTTAATTGTAATCAGTTTTTTTCTCTTCCATGATTATACTTTATAAGTAGGTTTGACAGCTCTCATAGATCTTGGATCGCGTTGTTCTTTAGCTTCCACCTTTTCGCCTACTGCACCTTCTTCTTTTTCAGTCGCTATTTGGCAGTCATTTTGGAATTCAATTAGTGACATTTCTTTTTCTGTGTCCTCCTCTTTCCCTCCAAAGTATTATGTGTAAAATAATTCAGCTTTCTTAATTGAATCAATTCTGTGTCTCTGTTCCTGTCATGTGAACATTAAACCTTCTAGAATCAACCATTTGTAATTCACCTCTTTTTAAAGTAGAATTTTTGTCAGGAATCAGTACTCTCTTCTCATCTCTCTCTCTTCTGGTTACTTGTTTCTCTCTTGCTCCCTGCAATATTTGCATTTTAATAGCTTTCTTTGTAAATCTGATGTGAACTTCTCTTGGTAAACTATTTCTCATTGCATATCTTGTGAAGACTAGAAAGACCTCGTCTATTCCATCCATCATCTCCTCTTTGGTTATTTCCAGAGCTTCAGCCAGGATTTCTATCATTATCTCAGCTAAGTTTTATCCTTTTTCTTCCTCTATGTTTTGGAATCTGAGATAAAATTCTGATCTGTCCATCTCCCATCTCAGCATCCCACTTTTATCTTGTTCAAGCACAATTGATCTGCCATCAATATCTCTAATCTTCTTATGTCTTTATTTATCTTCTTCTTCAATTTTTTGGAATCTCTCATCATACTTCATCATCATTTGTTGAATATTCTCCACCTTTCCATCAGTTTTTTCAATTCTCTTTTCAATATTCTCTGTTCTTGCTTGTATATTTTGAATTCCTTGCATTATCATCTGCAGTGTCACCTTTTCTTGTTCTTTTTTCTTGTTGTAATATCATCTGTATTGAACATTGTCCTCTGGATGGTGAAGAGGAAGAAGTAGGAATTGAGGAACTAGCCGCTGTTGGTTTCCTGCTCATTTCAGGCAAATTAAAATCTTCAAGTTTTTCTAAACCTTCATCCACTTGTGTAGTAACCAATTGTAATTCCAAGTAAAAATAGTGGAAAAAAAGAAGCAAGATTTTAAAAAAGGTTTCTTCAGGTTCTTGTATACCTTAATCCAATTAGCAGTAAAGACTCAGAAAAGGAAGAAAAAAACCCATTAAAAACTAAAGAAGAAAAAAAAAATTCTTCAGGTTCTTCAACACCTTAATTCAATGAAAAAGTCTCAGGTATGAAAAGGTATAAAGAAAAAAGCCACAAAAATAAATGTAAAAAAATAAATAAAAAAGATATGAGAGGGAAAAGGAAAAAAGAAAAAAGACTACTCCCTAAAAAAAAAAGAGAGATTATTGATCCTAATACTTGTCCTTTAAAATGGAATACAAAAGTAGAAATTAAACTCCATAAGCAAAAAAAAGACAAAGGCAGATTTTAAAAGGCCAAAGATCTGAGTAGCTATTACAAATAATAAACTAATAAGGAGAGGGTTTGTTAAAGTAAGAAATAGTCCAGTTTAAAAAAGTAAAAAGAGCACACTGCACCTTATTGAGTTATCCAAGGCTTTTGTTAAGTTTTATAACTCTTCTCTAGAGTCTTATCATCTTTTTTTCTTTAAACTTCAACACCACACTCCAACTACTGATAGAAATCCAGAAGAGTACCTGCAAAAATACTCTCCCATGCTCTTCCCTCTATCTTATCAAACAGGCTCAAAGTCCTTGAAAAGAAGTCTCAATTCTTTCTCAGCTTTGTCTAGTTGAGAGGGAAAAAGAAGAGATACAATATTTCTAAGCCTCTAGTCAACACTAGTTGACAGTGTTACAAAGTTTCCTCTACTTTCACATTCCCCCTCCTTTTCCAAACAAGATATAATAAAAATTAATTAAAAAGAAAAAAAGGTATTAAAAAAAAAACTAAAAGGGAGTCTCTAGCCTAAAATATTATAAAGTCAAAAAGAAGAAAAGACAAAAGAGAAAAAGTAGGTAGAAGAAAAACCAGTCCAGTTTCAAAATAAAAGATCATATATAAAATGTTTAGCAAAGAAGGGAAAAAAATATTAATTTGACTTCCTGTTTAAAATTGCCGCTTAATCACTTCTGTCTAAGATTTTACAGATTCTTTCTTTTCTTTAAGGTGTCCTTTCAAGTCTTAAAGTAAAGAAAAAATTCTCACCAAACCAGCAACACTTTCTCTTTCTATCCTCTTCCATTTTGGAGCTTTCTCAACTTCAGCAGCTTTAGTGGCTGCCTCTTTGCCGCTGGCAAAAAGAGCTTCTCCTGGATCTACCAGGGACCTTGCGGTATCCCTGGGATCGACAGGATGCGATCTTTTCATTCACCATCTCTTTGGGATGGTTTAGATCCATTTAGACTATCCAGGAGCAAAATTATCAGTAGCAATCTCAGACCTCCAAAATCTCATGCCGTATCGTCGCGACGCCAGCTCCGCCCTGCGGCATTTTTCAAGTCTGTTTCTGAAAACACTTTCATGGGTTGTGCAAATCTTCTTTCTTGGGGAAAATATTTTCATACTAAGCATAGACTAGATGAAGGTCAACCAATCATTGACTGGAGTTCAGGATGGCTTGATCACAGAGTGGCTTCAATCACTTTCAGTGACTAGACAGGAGACAATCAATCAATCAATCAAATGTTTATTGTCAGTGCAGGGGGCCAAAGAAGGAGCGTTCACGTTGCGGTCCCTGTCAGGAATTTCTCCTGCGAATCCTTCTACCACACTACACAACTACTAGTTCATTACAATGGCTACCAACGACCGATCTGTTGATGAGCGCCAGCGTCATAAACATGGGTCCTTATCAGGACCGGCCCTGAGCATCATCTCATCCAACATTGAAGGTCTCACAGGTACCAAGCAGGATCTTCTGGCTAACCTGTGTATAAAGAACAATTGTGACATTCTTTGTCTGCAGGAGACACATCGTGGGTCTTCACGTACTCGTCCACGCATCGATGGCATGACCCTCATAGCGGAAATACCACATGACCAGTATGGCAGCGCAATTTTTGCACGCAATGGCCTGATTGTGGATAAGTTCTCTATGTCAGACACGGACAACATTGAAGTCCTAACCATTGGGCTTATGGGGATTTCTGTAAGCTCCATCTATAAACCTCCAACTCAGACTTTCTGCGTACCTCCTGGAGTTACCGATGGCTGTGTTAATGTGGCCATTGTTGATTTCAACAGTCACAACACCATCTGGGGATATGGAGAAACCAACGAAGACGGCGAACTTGTGGAGAACTGGTCTGATGCAAACCAGTTGTCACTTATTCATGATGCAAAACTTCCCTCCTCCTTCAACAGCTGTAGATGGAGACATGGCTACAACCCTGATCTGGTGTTTGTATCAAACAATATCGCTCAACAGTGTGAGAAGGTTGTGCTTGATCCTATCCCACACACCCAACATCGACCAATCGGGCTGAAGGTGAATGCAGCTATCACTCCCCGCACAGTTCCCCTTCGTAGACGTTTCAACCTGAGGAAAGCAAACTGGGAACAGTTTGCCGTAGACTTGGATTCATATCTTCAGGACCTGCCTGCCCTTCCTACCCACTACGATACCTTTGTAGAGTTGATCAAGAAATCATCAAGGAAAAATACGAGGATGCCGTACAAGCTATACACCAGGCTTGACAGATGACTCCAAGGTGCTGTACAACGAATATGTCAGGCACTTTGAGAATGACCCCTTCAGTACTGACACACTTGAATGTGGGGAAAACTTGACCACTGCCATTATAGATAGCAGACGGAGGAAGTGGCAGGAATTCATTGAATCAACAGATATGACCCACAGCAGCAGGAAAGCTTGGAAAACGATTCGCATCCTTGGGAATGACTCTACGAAATCCCAACCAAGGCCTCAAGTCACTGCTGACCAAGTCGCTCACCAACTCCTTGTGAACAGCCAGGGTAACCCTAACCACCACCCAAGAAGAGCCAAGCTCCCCCAAAATGCTGAGACAGCTTCCCAAGGGCCATCTGATTTCACAAGACCTTTCACCATGAATGATCTGTGTGGTGCTACCAAAGTAATGAAGAGTAATAAGGCAGCTGGGTTAGATGATATCCTCTGTGAGCAGATCAAACATCTTGGACCTGTTGCACTCCAGTGGCTGCTTGACATGCTGAACAAATGTCTGAGTGACAACACCTTGCCAAAGCTATGGAGGAAGTCCAGAGTAGTCGCCTTACTCAAACTAGGCAAAGACCCAGCCAGCCCAAAGAGTTACAGACCTATTTCTCTGCTCTGCCACACGTACAAACTCTTTGAAAGGCTCCTACTCAACCGTATCGCCCCCTTTGTAGATGAGCTCCTCATTCCTGAGCAGGCAGGCTTCAGGCCAGGAAAGTCCTGTACTGGCCAACTGTTGAATCTCACACAGTACATCGAAGATGGGTTTGAGGAAGAGCTGATAACTGGAGCAGCTTTTGTTGACCTCTCTGCGGCCTACGATACAGTGAACCATAGGATTCTTACAAGGAAAGTCTTTGAGATGACCAAGGATGTCAAGCTGACACAATTGATCCAGAACCTGCTTTCAAACCGGCGGTTCTATGTGAATCTGAATGGTACCCACAGCAGATGGCGGAGACAGAAAAACGGTCTCCCGCAAGGAAGCGTCCTTGCCCCGCTTCTTTTCAACATCTACACGAATGACCAACCAATCCATCCGAGTACAAGGAGCTACCTGTATGCCGATGATCTCTGCATTGCCTCACAGAAGCAATCCTTTGAAGAGGTGGAAAAAGCACTCAGTGATGCTCTGGCAGGTCTAACTCCTTACTATGCCGCAAATCACCTACGTGCAAACCCGGAGAAGACTCAACTTAGCATCTTCCACCTTAAGAACAGAGATGCTAACCGACAACTGAGGGTCAGATGGTATGGAAAATGGCTTAAACACACCAATAAGCCGATCTATCTAGGTGTCACACTGGATCGTTCCCTTACTTACAAGGAGCACATTGCCAAGACAAAGGCGAAAGCTGGAGCAAGGAACAGCATATTGAAGAAGCTTGCTAATACAAGATGGGGAACAGATGCCAAAACTATCCGCACCACAGCTCTTGCTCTATGCTTCTCCACTGCCGAATATGCAGCCCCTGTCTGGTGTAGGTCATCCCATGCTGCAAAGATTGACCCAGTCCTGAATGCAGCTTGCAGAGTTATCTCTGGATGTCTGCGTCCAACAAGAGTAGATGACCTTTACTTACTGTGTGGTATTGCTCCACCACACATCAGGCGAGAGGTCTCAGCACAGATGGAGAAAACCAAGCAAGAAGTTAACCCTCGCCACCCACTCTACAATCGTGAACCGGCTAAAAGAGACTCAAATCCAGACGCAGTTTTCTCCATTCAACCGAATCCCTTGATGACACCGCCCACGGTCGAAGGATTACCCTATGGTCCAACCACCTCCAGTCTGTGACGCATCAGCTCTCCTATGAACCAAGTGAATCACTTCCTCCGGGTTCAAGTGAGGCATGGCCCATCTGGTCATGCCTGAATCGCCTACGGACAGGAACAGGACGATGCAAAGTCCTCATGCAGAAATGGGGATACAATAGGGATGGAGAAACTGCTTGCGATTGTGGGCAGGATCAGACAATGCAACATCTTTTGGTCTGCCCCCTCCTACCAGAGCCATGCACTGTCAATGACCTGGAGACTTTCAACACCAAAGCCAGATCCTGCGCTCTGCACTGGACAGGACTTGTGTAGTGACTCGAGAAGAAGAAGATTGTCAGTGCACAACATGTGTACAATGAAATTGAAAAAGACAGATTAGCTGCTTAAAATACTTTAAAAATAATGAGTGCTACAACTGGTTTAAGCTGTTTGCAGCCTTGTTAGTCTCCTGACTTGGGCTTCAGTCCTGTTGCCACCCATACTGTATTGGGGCTATTTGCATTCACCTTCTAACAGCTATTAATATTTCTGGCAACTCAAGAGCAAGCCAGGAATGAAACTTGGCTCGAGGCTCATCTGTCGGAACCAGAGGTGACATTCAGCCAGTTCTGACCAGTTCTGGTGAACCAGTAGCAGAATTTTTGAGTAATTCAGAGAACCGGCCAATCCCACCTCTGACTGGAGATTTTACAGTCCCCCGCCACGCCCACCATGCCACACCCACAGAACCAGTAGTAAAATATCTGGGGTGGGGGGGTGAGTCTGCCTACCGAGATGAGGTGGACCAACGGTTGCTTCATGGTGTGGAGACAATAACTTGGTCCTCCACACCAATAAGACCAAGGAGCTGATAGTGGACTATATAGAAGGAATAGATCAGACATCCAGCCCTTGCTTCTCAAGGGAGACTGAGGGGAGCAAGTGGCCAGTTTTAAGTGGAGCAAGTGGCCAGTTTTAAGTTTCTGGGTGTAATCATAAAAGAGGACCTGACCTGGGGGGCTCACATTGCAGCTCTGGTCAAAAGGGCCCAGCAGAGTTTAGACTACCTGGGACTTCTCAGGAAACAACAACCGAATGGAAAACTGCTGATGACCTTCTACTGCTGTACCAGACAGAGTATCTTAACTTACTGTACCTGTGTATGGTTTGCCAATTGCACAGTGGCAGATAGGAAAGCACTCCAGAGGGTTGGGGTCACTGCCCAGAGGATCATTGGTTGCCCTCTCCCCTCTTTGGAAGAGCTTTAGAGCTCCCGCTGCTTTAAGAAAGTTCAAAACATTCTGAAAAATCCATCTCATCCTGGGAACCCCCCCCCTTTTTTTTAACTATTACCATCTGGCAGATGGTACAGGAGAACAATAAAAACAAGGACAAATAGGTTGGAAAACAGCTTCTATCCCAGGGCTGTAGCTCTGTTGAATTCTACTGTATAGTGCAGTGTTGGTGTTGTGTCAGGGTTTTCAATTCAGTGTGTGGAGTGTGAAGGATGTGTGTTTGTGTTTATTTTCATGGTCATGATATGCTTTGAAGATGGTGCTTGATTTCATTGTATGAGGTGCAGTGACAATAAACTAAACCAAACCAAACCAAACCAAACCAAACCAAACCAAACCAAACCAAACCAAACCAAACCAAAC
>BLBF01000246.1:7549-18419 GCA_015471245.1 Laticauda colubrina | reverse complement strand
AATAAGATTACCTCTTTGAGCAAAGGTCTTTCCACACTCTATGCATTCAAATGGTTTCTCCCCTGTGTGGATCCTTTCATGGGAAGTTAGTTGCCTGTTTGTTCTAAAAAATTTTCCGCATTCCAAACATTTATAAGCCTTCTCTTTTGTGTCAATTGTTTTTTGAGATGTAAGGAAGTTATTCCCAAGAGAAAGAATGAATGTCCCATTGTAATTTTGTCCTTTGTGTCTTCTTATAGCATCTTCTCCTTTGTTTTGGGTTAAATAGTGTTCATTTATTTGTACTTTAGCTTTGATTAGCTTCATACTTTTCCCAGTGTATTTTTTCCTTACTTTCTCTTGTTGGGCAAGAAAATCTTGCATCGGAGCATCAGTGGAAGATGAGTTTTCCTGATTCCAATTCTTTGACTGGTTTCTCTCTGGGTTTTCGAATTCCATTTGAATTCCAAACTTCTTAGTTCCATCTTTGGCCTTGATCACTTGGAATAGTTCACAGGAATCTTGATTCTCCTGCCCATTATTACCTTCAAACAAAAGGGAAAAGAAAAGGTTAGAGAAAAAGATCAAAGTGCAGAAGTTTAAGTGAATTTCCTTCTTAGTTTCTCCAAAATTCCATTCGGTTGTATGCTTGCATGGCTACAATGCTGTGATATGGATATGATTTCTGTATTAATGAGTCATGAAAGCTTTGAAAATATCTGGAAATCAGCAGTGCCTTTGCTTTCATTCGTAAGCGTGAACGATAGCCATGGTGCTGCAACACCCATAATTTTTGGACTGGGTCTCAAGTACTTGGGGGAGAGCTGGTTGTAACATGGAAGGGTCGCTAAGTGAATTGTTGTAACTCAGGGACTACCTGTACCATAGGATGCTCTGAGTCACACTGCATGATGCCTTTGCTCTTGAATTGAATTGGGAAAATGTTCTTCCATGGCCTGAGCGTGAAAGTTCTGTTCTCACACAATTTGGGGAAGTTCCAGATGACAAATGACAACACACTCCTTTCACACGACCTCCAGAAGACACATAAAAGCACACCTTCTTCTTTTCGCTCAAACGGAAGTTCAAATAGAAATGAAAAATGCAGATAAGAAATGGCACAGAAAGCATCTAAACAAAGGGACACTGACTTTTTCCTTCCTTGGAGCATCACAAAGCCAGATACTTTCCTTCCTCCTCTCAGGAGACAATATTTGATTAGTGTTTTTAAAAATAAAAAAACTAACGACAATCTCTCTTCTTGATTGGAGACTAGAAAACTCTTACCCAGAGAGACCACATTCTTATGGTTTTCAAGCATGACTTCCGAATGCAGTGCTTTCTGGTCAGGATCCAGCTGAGACCATTCCTCCTCAGAGAAATACACAGCCACCTCCTCAAAGGACACAAGATCTCCCTGGACATGGAAAAAAGAACAGAACAGGAGGATTCGTAAGATCTGTTCATCTTTATCACTGATTTCGACAAGAGGACAGAAGGGGAACTCATCAAATTTGCAAACAAGACCAAATAGACAGGAATACCAACACTCCAGAAGGTAAGCTGAAGATATAGAAGGATCAACAGATTGGGCCCCATCTAACAAAATCAACAGTGAGAAATGTAAGGTTCTACATTTAAAGCCCCTGTCCCACTGCACCAACGGATGCAAAGAGGATGTAAAATGGACAAAAAAGCTTGCCATCCGTTGGAAAATGCGATGCATCCATTATGTACTCATTGCAAACGTGTTTCATATGCTCTATGCGTCGAGCATCCGTCCACTGAGATTTCATCTGCGCAAGAAGTTTTGAGCTGCACAAAACTTTTTGAACGGATGAACTTTCCGCCGCGTACAATGTATATCCACGGCATATACAGGCAACAAACGTTCTATGTCCGTTATCATCCGTTAAATGTCCGCTGTATCCTCTCAGCATCCTCTGGCCATCTTCGCAACTCACATCCGCTGCAATTGAAAACGGAAATTGGGAGGAAATGAAAGGTACACGGAACGTCCACACAGCGTTAGTAGCATGGAAATAAAAAGGATGTAAGCGGATGCATCTCGTATATAAAGCATTAAAACAGACAAAACGTTTGTACATGGGATGTATCTTGGATATTTAGGATGTCTGGAGTATGCCTAGAGTATGTGGAAGGACACCTAGCGGACAACCAATATTTTCCATAAAAAGGGGGAGAAAATCATCTGGATCGCTGGGATGGTGGACCATACAGTCCCACTATGGTTGCACTGGAGGTTTATCTATCCCACAACTATCCTTACCTATCCCACAAGCATGCAAAGGCTTAACCATTTTTTCAAAGTTTTCACCAACACTTTATTAAGTAAAAAAAGTGAACCAAGTGTGTGAAGCAAAGATAACTTTTATTAATAACTGTTTTAAGTAAACTGTATGACTTTATAAAAAAAGCAAAATGAACCAAGTAAAGTTTCTTAAGCAAAGATAAAGTGAACAGGTAACAACTCAGTCTCTGGCACTATTCTCAGTCACTCTGAGGCATGTCCATGGTCTCAGCTGTTAAGCAGGCAGGGACTGTGGAGGTGGCTATGGATGGACTGCTGGTCTGAGGCGCCATTGGGGTGCTTGGCTCCAAGAGTCCAACAGGGGATAGTGTGTTCAGGAAGCTCTCAGAGAGCTGACTCAGTCCCGCGAGGTTGAGAGGCCCCTCATCAAGTCCCTGGGATGTCAGGCACAAGACTGATGACAGATTGTCTGTTGACGGGCTTGGCTGTGGGGTGGAGGAAGGAGGAGTGTAGTGGGGCTGTCTGGTTTGCAGCTGGGCGAGGTGTGGCACCTGTAGCGTGCGATGAACCTGGGCCTGGACTGGGAAGGGCTGTTTCTGCTCTGGGAAGTCCTGGTAGTCGTAGCCTTGGTAGGTGCGGAGCTGTTGAAAGCCGTGGAAAGGCTGTGACATCACCTGAGGTGGAGGAGCAGACCTGGATTGGGTCGGAGCAGGTTCAGCTAGGCCTGGAGGGTTGTGCAGAAGTGCTGTTATCTTTTGCTTCATCACCTGGTATTGGGCCTCGGGCAGGTCCATGAGGGTCTGACTCAAGTAGGTGATGAAGGGCTTCCGGTCCGAGGATGGTATGTCGCTGTGGACCAGCTGAGAGAAAACTTCTGTGCTGGTCTTGATTGTGTACCTGATCTCCAATAGGACAGTGTGGCTCTGTCCCTCCAGTCTGCCTCTCTACCTGCATCCTGTGGAGCTGGGGATGGGGGTGCGTTGGTCTCTGGTGGCTGCCACTTCTTGCTCCATTTGTGACAGGGGATCCTCCAGGTCCTCTGGCATGGGGAGTGCAGCTGTCGGGGGGGTCTCTGCCATGAGGCTCTCCGAAGACACCTGCCTGGACAGGGCAGCTGTCTCCTGGCTGGAAGAGGACTGGCTGTCTGTGGGCTGTCTCAGGGAGAGGGGTGTCAGAGGGGCTGCTCCTCGGTGGCGGATCTCACCCTCCAGGAAGCTGCACTTGGCCATGTCGTACATCTCCTGGTCAGTGAGCTTGACAGCGGCCTGCCCAGATTTTTTCAGGTGTAGCTTGCCATACCAAGTGTGCATGTGCTTCCACCATTCCAGGAGGACATCCGCAGTGTAGCCCAGGCTCTCTGCCTTGTCTCTCCAAGCTGCCTGCTTCTTCTTGGTGTCGCGATACAGTCTGTGGCCCTTTCTCCAGAGGTACTCGTTCTCCCTCAGCCATTCCAGCACCTCCTCCTCATGCTCCTCGGAAACGGTGTACTGTTTCCTCTCTCCCTTCTCCTTCCCTTGCCTCTTCCTCCCTCTGGCAGGGCCTTCAGCAGCAGGGCCTTCAGGGCCTTCAGCAGCAGGGTTTTGAGGCCCTTGGGACTGATCCACCACAGCACCAGCAGCAGAAGCACCAGCAGCAGAAGCACCAGCAGCAGGAGAAGCACCAGCAGCACCAGCAGGAGAAGCACCAGCAGCAGCAGGAGAAGCAGCAGCAGCACTAGCAGCACCAGCAGCTTCAGAGTCAGTGCCAGGGGGTGGGATGGTGGTTCTGTCCTTCTTGCCAGGGCTGGCAGGAGTAGGCACAGGCTTTCTCTTCTTCCCTGACTGACAAACCATGGTGTTCTTTGAAGATGTCTGTAGCAGCACGTCTTTCCTCTGAATGCTGACTGCACGCGAGCTGCATTCTTTTATATCCGCAGAGCTGACGCAATTCAGACTCCCTGCATGCGCAGTGAATGCTTTGCATCCAATATACATCCGCTATGCATCCGCTTTGCTTCCTATAGGCGTCCGTGATGCATCCGCGTCATCTGCTATGCATCCGCCCCTTCCGCTATACGTCCGCTTCGCAATTCTCCCCCGGAAGCCCTTCGGATTTGTCATCCATTTCCATCCGCTAGACTTCCTGTGAACATCCGCTTAACATCCCCGCTACATACTACCCCCGTCTGTTCCTTTCCATTCTTTTCCTTTCTGTTTATGCAAATTTGGGCCACTTTTTGGAGCGGATAACATGGAGCCACCCCCGAAATTTTGCTCGTCCGCTGTTTCCTTTTTGCATACGTTTTGCATCCGTCGGCCAGTGAGACCTAACCTTAAGAAAGAAAAACCAAATGCAATGGCACAGAATAGGTGATACCTGGCTCAACAGTAGAAATTGCAACAGGGATCTTGGAGTTCTAGTGGACAACCACTTTAACCTGAGTAAGCACTATGCTTCAGTTGCCTCCCCAAAACCCTAACAAAATGATAGGCTGCATTAAGAGGGATAGAATCAATATGACATGAAGTGTTAGTGCCACTTTATAAGGCCTTGGTAAGACCACACTTGGAATATTGCATCCAATTTTCAGTGCCAGATGTAAAAAAGATCTTGAAACTCTAGAAAGAGGGCACAGAAGAGCAACAACTATTATTAGTGGACTGGAGGCTAAAACATATAAAGAACGGTTGCTAGAATTAGGTATGTCTAGTTTCGTGAAAAGGAGTAGGAAATGACATGATAGCAGTATTCCAAGAAACAATGGATGGAAACTATTCAAGGAGAGAATCAATCTACAAATAAAGAGAAAGTTTCTGACAATGGGAACAATTAATCAATGACTTCCTTCCAGAAATTGTGGGTGCTCCAACATTGGAGGTGTTTATGAAGAAATTGGACAGCCATTTACCTGAAATGTTATAGGGCTTCCTGTCTGAGCAGGGAGTTGGACTATAAGATCTACCTACCAACTCTATTATTCTATTCTATTGTTCCCAAATTCCCAAAGCAGAGATGTGCACTAAGTTAAATGGCTGTGGATCAAACAAGGCCTAATTTTAGGTGAGCAAATGGGCAAATCTGAAAATTGCTTTCACTGAAGACATATTTGGAGAAGTTTTATCAAATTGATAGATTCTGCAAAACCTTCAGTGCTTTTCATTAAAGTAACTCCACTGCTAGATCAACCAATCTATCGCTTTCTCTATCATTCATTGACCTAGTAGTCTGAGCCATTGACTGAAAGGAAGAAAGCAAAGAGGAGAAAATTCCGAGAAAGTAATTTCTCATCCTTTACAAAGCGGGAATGTTTGATCCCCTAATCGAGGCGTATATCAGAGGATTGGAAATTATTTTGTACCCAAAGTACCTTGATTACATGTTCAATGCGGCCACGCCCTTTGGATTTTAATAGTCTGCTTTATTGTTGAATACAATTTACATATTTTTGAACCACAGGTAAAAATAAGGCTTTTTAAAAATAATAATGTGGCACTGTGACTATTTTTCATTAGCCTTGCACAATTCCAAGTCAAATAACCAAAAAAGGTCTTCATAGTTCCTGCCACTGTGATACATTTATTCCTATTTCTTAAAGGACTTTTAAAAAAATTGCTTCTTGCAAAGTACAAGTTGGAGGAGAACCTAGCAGAACAAGATAGCCAGAGGAAGCCATGCTGGCTGACAGCAACTTGAACCTGCTATTCTGCTTTTCCATGTTGTGAAAGAATACAAAAATAATCCAGGCCAAACAAGGAGGTGTGTGTGTGTGGGGGAAATAGAAGGAGAGAGCCCTCTGCACACCCACACCCACTTCACTTCCTGAAGGGAGAATACAAATCTAATATCTTTTCCCTTTCTTACTTGGTTTGGAGGTTCAATCGCTGTTTGATCTCCTTCATAAAAACCAGGAAGCTTCATTTTTTGTTTCTCTGTAAGGAATAAATAATTTCAAAATGCATAATTAACAAACTAGGAGGAGGTATTCTATAGAAGAGAAGGGAGAGCGAAGGTAAGACAGAGGGGTATTTGGAGGATATCCCATTACCTCCTGAGGGGTCCTGCCTTGGATCGCTCCTGAAAAATTGCTCCTGAGGGGGATTTGACGGGTTCTTCTTTCCCTCAGGATCTCTGATCTCCACAGTGCCACCCTTCAAACAGGAGGAAGGGAGGAAGAAGCAGAATTAATGTACATCACACAACATAAAGTGGATTCTTATATTCGGAACACAACCTCAAAGCCCCCAATATCCATCCATGTGGCTGAGTGAGAAAATTATGGGACAATGTCCTACAAGCACTGGAAAATTATTTCATATTATGAACTTGGGGAAGTTTGGGAAGGAGGGGTGAAGCATTCAAACACATTTATTCCCTTCCGAGCTCCCTAAGTCTCCTACCTGCCACTGGAGCTGCTCCTTCTGCTCCTCCGCCTGGCTCAGGAGGAAGCCTTCCACCAGGGCCACCGCCTGGGAACTGCTCTCTGCTCCACACTCCTTCACCCAGCCCTCCATCTCTGGGGGCAGGAGAGCCAGGAGACGCTCCAGAACCACCAGGTCCAGCATCTCAGCTTTGCTGTTCTTTCCTGGCCTCAGCCATCGCCTGCACAAGTCATGGAGTCGGCTGCAAAGTCCTCGGGGACTCTCAGCCTCCCAGCATTGGATGGAGGTCCAGGGTGGAACTTCTGAAGGGAGGATGGTTCCCTCCTGCAGGACCTTCTGCCCGGTTCTGGTCCAGCTCTCCCCACAGTCGCTAGACTGAAGAGTCACGGGGCCTTTTCCGCTCCCCTTCTTGGCCAAAGGGGGTGTCTCCATCCTTCCTCTCTCTGGCAGAGCAGCTCCAAAGGGCTCCAGGGACTCTGGGGGGGGTCTCCAGGGACCTCTTCATTCACGGGACCATTTCTGGGGCTGCAGGACGGATACCTGCTAGTCCTACCGCTCTTCTTCCTTCCTTCCCCCGCAGAGGAAATCCTGGTTTGCAAAGGCTGCCGAGGGCTCGGAGGTTCCAGATCTGGGAGGGAGAGAAAAACCGACACCCAGGATCAGAAAGGGGGATTCAGAAAGGCCCCCTTCCCCCAACCTGCAGGGAGCCCCAAGCAGCTCCTCCCAGCGCAGGGCTCAGCCCCGACCCGGAGCAGAGCTGGAGGTCGCCCCCCGCCACTTCCCTCCTCCTCCGGAGACGGGATCGGGCCATCGGGGAGCCCGGTGCGAATCCTGCCTCCTCCTCCTCGCCCAGCTTCTCTCCTCCCCTGCTGGGCCTCCACCAGCTCCGCCCTTCCGTCCCTTTCCCCCTTTGATGGAGAGGGCGGCTGGTGAGTATGGGATCCGGGAAGAGCACCCTCACCCGGGGCACGCCTGGATGTCCCCCGCAAGACTCTCCCGCAGCCCCTCAACCCCCTGCGGCGTCCCAGGGATTAAGGACAGCAAGTGCGGCATCCTAGAGAGGCAAGGCTCAAAGATGTCACTTCCTTCGCTGCCGCCGCCGCCGCCGCCGCATCTGACAAGACAGCCGAAACGTTCGCCCTCCAGCGGCCCAATGGGGAAGCGCCTGGAGTTCCCTTCCCTTGGCGGAGGGCTCCCCCGCTGGATCTGGGGCAAAGTGCCAGGATGGTAGAAAGGGCGGGAAAGAGGAGCGTATGGGAGGCGGAAGGTGGGGATTATGGGTTCAGAAAGGCTCCTCTCCATGGCTCCCTGTCAGACAAAGGCTTCCAGGTCTATGTTTCTTTCACCCCCTTTTATATGGAGCCAAATGCCCCGGAGGAGGTTTTTCTTCTGTGGCGTTTCTAGAGCGGTTTAGTTATTTCTTATCTATAAAGTGCAACTCCACCTCTTTCATTAGGTCCGCTTCTATATTTGAGAGGAGAAAAAAGAGAAATCTTGATGGAAATCCCTGAGATATTGGAAGATATGTCTCCCCTCGTCCTTTTCCTCAGACCAGACACACCCAGTTCCAACAATCAGGTTGGGTTTTTTTGTATCTTTTAGCCTCCATCTTTGTTACGCTTCTCTGCACTATTTCTAATTTGTTTATTGTACAAAACAAAGAAAAATAATAATAGGAAATTGAGGGAAGAAGAATGAGAGGGGAAAAGAAAGTCTGAGGTAGAAGGGAAAAAAAGGGGGGAAAAGATGTCTTTTTAGCCCAATGCAAAATATAAAAAAAGAAACCATTCCAGCCTGACAATTCAATTTAATGGACAAAAAAACATAGTCATTTTGGGTCTTTTTCTTTTGAACACTTTAAATGTGAAAATATCCAATTTAATATTTCCTGGAGAAGGAAAGCGCAAAATCCCAAACACCTCGTTGTGGCCGAGTGAGGGTGGGCTCCAGCCTGAGGGCATCTGCGCTCTGATTGGTTGCTGCGGGTGGAAAGGGGGCGTTTCCCTTTTCCCCGCCTTTTTCTTCTCTGCTGTTGGAGATTTACCTCAGGATGTTCCTGACGCGCCTTTCAAGGAGGCGAATGCGAATTCGCCTTTTTCTTCCCCGAAGTGAAGTGGCGCCTTTCCCTGGTTTAGTTGAGGATTTTCAGGGGCTTCCCTTTGGATTAGGGATGGGGTGTCTGCCTCTCCACCCCTTAGCATCCAGTGCGGCAGCTCTTCCTCTGGCACAACCTTGACATTTAATTTTTCTCGGACATTTGAGCTGGGCGGGTTCTCCCTGCATCAGTGTCCGGTCAGATCCTTTGTGACTTCACCTGAAGGAGAAGGAGGGCGTTCGGGGCAGAAAGTGAAAGTGGGAGGGGGGATCCCTTCAATCTTAGAGGCTGCATCTCAAGGGTGGAGGGTCCAGGGCAGGCCCTGAGGGCACCCTCCACTTTCTTTGCTCTCTTCATGACTCTCAGCTAGACTTTCGTCTATGTGCATGCAGGGCCGAACTCGATGTCCCTTTAGGTTCCCAAAGTTCCCCAGATTTTCCTCCCGATGAGTTCAACAAAGCAGAAGGAAGGAAGGGACAGAAGAACAGAACAGAACAGAAAAGAATAACAGAGTTGGAAGGGACTTTTTAGGTCTTCTACTTCAACTCCCTATTCAGGCAGGAAACCCCATACCATTGCATCTCTTTTGACAGATTAACAGAGCTGGAAGGGACACTCTAGGTCATCAAATCCAACCCACCCCCAAAAGCAGGAGACTCTGCACCATTTCTGACAGAGGGCAGTCCAGGCTCTTCTTGAAAGTTCCCACAACTTCTGAAGGCAATTCTTATTCCTTTGGTTGATGGTTCTCACGGTCAGGAGGGAATCTCTCCTTAGTCATTATCCTTGCCTTCTTTCTCCTCCCAGGGCTTTGGAGAATCGTTGACAGGGAAGAGGAGGCCCTATCCCCATCTTACACCCGCCCCTAATTGAGATCGACAGCAACTAGGCTGCTACCGATATTTGCTGTGGGTCAGAAAACCCCACAGTGCTGGAGGGGAAAGCGGCCCTCCGGCAGCCCCTTTGCCAGGAAGGCAGCCAAAAAAAGAAGATTCCGCTCAGAGACCACCCCCAAGTCCTCGCTGGCTGTGGGGCTGCGCCTTCCCTTCTCTCATCCACTGTCGCCCCACTCCACGACGGACCCTTGGGGGAGAGCAAAAGGAATCCCCCACTCCCCTCCAGGGCTTGCATGGAAAATACCTCCCTTCCACTTTCTCCGCTTCTCTCTGCCTGAACTATCTCCTCCATCGGGTGAAGTCAAGGGAGATTCTGCCCGGAGACTGATGATGCTGCAGAAGGGAGGATTCCCATCGGTCCTCCTGCTCTTTCTGGATGCTCCCAATTCAGAAGTTAGAGGAAAACTCCTCCCTTCCCTCATCAGAGACGTGCCCCCCTCCTCCCCCATTCTACCTCTGGGGCTGGGAGCCTCGGCGTCTTCCTCCCCTCTCTTTGGGGGAGCTTGTGGAGCGGCATCCATTGGCTCTGCTGGGCTCCCACTGATGCTGCTGGTGGGGATGCTGGGTCGGATCTCCGAAAGCAAAGGGGGCAAGGAGACCCCTGTAAGGAGGGGGCTGGGGGGGAGGAGAGGGGCTGGGAGGGGCTGTCAGGGCTCCAGGGGGAAGAAAGGGACTGAGAGATCTCAGTGGTGGGAAAAGGGGTCGAGGGCAAGAGGGGCAGGATTCTGAGAAGCCTCGATCATCTCTGCGTGGTCTCAGCTCCCTCCCTCGCCCCACTTTGTCCAGGGAGACTAAGAGGGATCGCCATCTCCCTTCCTTTTGATCATGGAGGGGGGGTCGTGGGAAGGGGTCTGAATTAGATGAGACACAGTCAAACCCCCCTTACCCCACACACACACCGGTGACTGGGTGGGTGTGGGACCTGATTTAGACCCAGATCCCCAGAAGTCAGTTTCCTGGAAAGAGGAAGGAGGTGGGAAACAAAAGAGGGAAACTGAGGAATGTTCAGAGCTGAATCCACAAAAGTAGAAATAAAATAGAATTTTTACAGCCTCAAAAACTTCAGTTTTCCCCTTGAGGCTGTGAAGATCAGGCAGGATTTGAGCCTCGGTCCCTTCTGGGAGGATTCTGAATTTGGGGAGGAAACCAGGACTCTCCCTCCCCATAACCTCCCACCGCCTGATCAGGACTTGGGAGGGGGAGCCATAAGGGGGTACTGATGAATAGGGTGGGAGTTCTCAGTTGCTCCCCTCAATTACCCCCCCCCCCC
>BLBF01000245.1:0-12298 GCA_015471245.1 Laticauda colubrina | reverse complement strand
TACAGAGATGCACGCAGAGACAAATACAGGTACACCTACCAATGTAAGTATGTTAAAAGTCCATAAGTATTTCAGAAATAAACATCTCCCAGAAGCGGCTACGCTCAAACTTTTCAATCTCGTTTTAGAGGAAGAGAGGGCTTCAATAGATGAGGACTTCAACTGATAAAAAAAATGCTGAAAACAGCTGCAAGATATAATCCCAGTGTTGTTCATGGAATTATCCAGTTTCCAAGAAAACAATAAGATCATTTAAAAAATCACACAGAGTCAACCCTAAATCGAAGGAGACTTTTTAAACCTCCCAACCAACAGAAAATCGCAGGCACTACTTTGAAAGCGACCAGTACCACTGCAACAAAATTTGGGGAGGGAAGAAACATGCTGCAGCAGCTGACATGTTTCAGTCTGGTTTCTTCTCAATTTCTACAACCGGGAGGAAACCAAATAGCCCTACTTACTTCCCGCCTCTCTTCCACTTGCCCTCAATTCACCTTCCAAGCTATTGCCATCCTCCTGGGAAGAGGCGGAGAGCCGCCCCGCACGCCACGGTCCTCCCATGGGTCAGCCGGAAAAGGAGATTCCTCTGTTGTTCTCCTCTCTAGAAATCCAGGACTTGATTGTTTCAACACCTTTCGGCTCTGCTGCTCCCCCTTCCGTTGGTTGTCGGTATTATTCATCAACCATCGATGCCGCCACTGTGTTGACGGCTTTCTGGTCACCGGGTTTTACTCATTGCATGGAGCGCCCTCTAGCGGCATAAGGCTGAAAATCGCTCGTTGTTTGCAAGATTTTTGATCGGTTTCTGTAAACGCCACTAAGTGGTTCTCAGTTCTCTTCCAACCAGTTATTCCTTTCGGCTGGGGGAAGCGAGGATAACTCCTCAAAACCTGCTTTTACAAACTGAGGAAACTTGAAGAGTGAAGGTTGAGTCTACTTAGCTTTGCAAGATTAAGCCAGTCGTTGGGTCCTAAAAATTAATGAAATACTTGAAACCTAAATTATTGCCAGCTTCATTCTATTAGTGTTAATAGAATAGCAAAACTTGGGATAATCCAGAAAGTGCCCACTAGCCAGCTTTGATCTTGAAGGAGGAGATTTTAAATCTTCTAAATGCCATGTGATTCTGTCAAATCCCTTGCAGGAGGTCACCATTAGATCAAAGCAAAGAGCTGCAGACACAGCAGGGCCTGGAAAAATGGGGCTTAGAAGGAAGAAGATACTACCTATATTTGGTTAAAGGAAGTGATAAACCTTCCAAAGAAACATTTCACAGTTGCAAAAAGGATGGCATAAAACAGGTGCACACAAATAGCAACAGCTCTTAGACTTATATACCACTTTACGGTGCTTTACAGCCCTCTCTAAGCAGTTTAGCGTCAGCATATTGCCTCCAACAATCTGGGTCCTCATTTTACCTACCTTGGAAGGATGGAAGGACGAGTCAACCTTGAGCCTGGTGAGATTTGAACTGCTAAATTGCAGGCAGCTGGCAGTCAGAAGTAGCCTGCAGTACTGCACTCTAACTACTGTGCCATGATGGCTCAAAACTGCATAAAAACTTGCCATATGCTCCATTTGACATACCTGCCCTTTTTTATTAGAAATGTTTAATGTAATAAAACATACAAAACAAAAACAAATATAGAAAATAACATATAAACAGGAAAGAAATTGAAAAAAAAAGAAAAACAACACAATTATACCATGTTTCTCACAAAATAAGGCCGGGTCTTTTTTTTTTTTTTTGAGTCCCATAAAAACGGCTAGGCCGTCATTTCGGGGGTGACTTAATTCCCCCCCTTGCATCCTCACCTAGAGTGCCTGCGTGCAACCATGCCTCGCCACCAGCCACTCCTAACGAGCGATCGTGGTGGAGCACGGAGAGCTCCCTACTCCCGCCAAGCACCTTTGCTGCAGACCCGAGACCTTCAGTGCCCACTGCTGTTGCTTTCCCTTCTGCCCATGCTGCCGCCACATTTGGAGCTGCTGCTTCTGCGTTTGAAGCACTGCTGCCGTGTTTGGAGCTGCTGCTTCCATGTTTGGAGCACCACCGCTGCATTTGGAAATGCCACTTCCGCGTTTGGGGCACCACCGCCGTTTGGAGCACTGCCGTTGCGTTTGGAGCTGCCGCTTCCATGTTTGGAGTACCATTGCCGCTTCCACGTTTGGAGTGCCGCTGCCATTTGGAGCACTGCTGCCACTCCAAACACGCTCCAAACGTGGTGACGGTGCTCCAAACGGCAGCAGTGCTCCAAATGCAGAAGCAGCAGTTACAAACCACGGCAGCAGTGCTCCAAACACGCTCCAAATGGCAGCAGCACTCCAAACGCAGCGGCGGTACTCCAAATACGGAAGCATCAGCTCCAAATGTGGTGGTGGTGCTCCAAACACTGAAGCGGCAGCTCCAAATGGCAGCAGTGCTCCAAACGTGGAAGTGGTTGTTCCAAACGCAGCAGTGGCATGGGCAGAAGGAAAAGCAACAGTGGTGGGCACTGAAGGTCTTGGGTCTGCACCAAAGGTGCTTGACGGGAGTAGGAAGCTCTCCGCACTCCGCCATGATCCCGTTAGGAGTGGCTGGTGGCAAGTCATGGCTGCCCGCAGGCACTCCTAACTTCAAGTCCCCCCCACCCTTCCCCCCATTTTGCATGTTTTAAAATAGGCCTAAATTTGGGGGGAGGGGCTTAATTTCATTTTATGCCTATAAAATGTTGAAAGGTACAAAAATGCCTTTCTTTCAAGGATTTGATTTTCCCGCTGGGAGAGCTCCGGCGCAAGGATACGGACAACTGCTTGAAAGCTGAATCTTTTTATTTTTCAGGAAGGCAGGGAACAACGAGAAGCCTACGTTCCTGGGCTAGCTCGCTTCTTATGGTAAGTCCCTGGTTTTTTATACCCTTTTCTCCCTTTGTAAGTTGATTTTGTGTGAATGTTTGTATTTGTGCTTAATGTTTCAAATCCTGTTTGAGTTTGTCTTTATTCCCGCCAGAGGGCAAACTCCACGGGGTGCGGAAGGCAAACTCCATGGGGTGGCCAGATTGTATTATTGGTTTTCTCTAATCTCTTTTAGCTTCAAGATAGTTTTTCATATTTGTTCTGTGGCAATCTCCTGTCTGTCCCTTTTGTAAATTATATTTTGTGTCTTTTGTCTGTTTGTTTTGCTTATTTGGTATGTCCTGTGTTTGTAAGGGTTTTCTAAATTATCTTTTTGTTTCCTTTTCTTATTTGTCTAGTTTTCTTATTTACTCAGGCTTTTGTCTATAGGGATTCTTTAATACAATTTTATTTAATTCCTTTTCCTATGTAAGTTTGTTTTATGGCTGACCTGATGTTCCCCTTGGGCTTTTCCTGTTTTTGTGACACTACTGTCTTCGTGAAGTTCCCTTTCCACAAAAATATGCTGAGTCTTCCTATCGGAGGGCCATATTGTTGAAGAAACACGGTACTTTCCACCCTTCTTTCGATCAAGTGATTGTCAACAGGCATTCTTATTTGAGAATTGTGTCTCCTTGGAAATGAAGCCTGGCATGAAGTCCATTCCTGGGAGAAATCCAGACCAGCTTTTGCCTTCCAGGCTCCTCATCTCAGTCCAGGAGAACAGGGAGATTTTCTCTATGCACAGGTGGCAAGCAGGAACCAGACCCTCAAAGTTGAGTCTCATTTTGGGGCTCCATAGGTCAGGAAGGATTCCTCGGAATGAGACAGGACCGACTGACCGAGGTTTTCTCTGCCTGCTACACAGTTCCATTGAGGCAGCCAAAATGCAGGGCCTATTGAAGACTGGAGACCCACGGGGGCAAAATGTTCATCTGAATGCTCACCCATTCTTTTCACAGTATCGTGTGCTGAGCAATGTTTTACTGCTCCTGTGTTTTATCAACCCCTTTCTAAAGATTTTCATCTTTAAAATGACCCTCCTTCCACCATTAGATTGAAGGAAACTAGACAAAGGCAACATAGAACTCCACAACAATTCTCTAGGTCACCTAGCCAATCTAATTGGGGGGATTTCATGCAACCCCTGCTTAACTGATTTCAGCACGAAGGAAAAAAAAAATCTCACATGGAAATACTTTCTCTATGGCTAATTTCACTACTTTTCAGAGATTTCAGATGGAGAATGATTGGAAAAAAACAATGGGACAGCCCACCGGATACAGTGCAAGTAGTCCTCAACTTACAGTGATAAATCTGATCAGAATTTTTACTCTTAAAAAAGCCACTGCATAGCTTGGCATTGCCGCTGTGTGAAGTTCTGATTATCGTTAACTTCCTGCCAGCTTCTTACAAGAAAAGTCACTGGGAAAACTGGCAGGAAGCTGTAAGTCATATGCCAGGAAGGATGTGTCTCCTGTTGGGTGGTGGAATGAAAGAAGTGGATGGGAAAATTTGGAAAGGCAAGTGAGAAAGGCGTGCCTGAAAGGCACCATGTAGGACTGAAAAGGTTTACAGGTTCCACATTAGTTGTGGAGGGTATGCAGGGTGCAAAATAGAATAGGAACGGTGCGGTGGGGTGCGAGGTGATGAGGAATAGGTACCCCACAGTGGGAGTGCAGAGGGGTGTTTTAGGTTCAAGAAGGCCCCTCTACCCTTTGTAAAAAAGCACCCACTATTGTCATTTTTGATGTAGAACTAATGTGATAGGATGAAGATAATAGCCCTACTAGACTCAGAAGATGCAGTTCATCCGTTTGCTCTGATATCTGTGGCATGGGGGAATCTGAATGAAAACAACACCAACATAAAAGTTGTCTTTTCTTTTGGGAACTCAAAGGATAGAAAGCACTTTCTAGAGAGCATTCTGGATCAAGAAAGACGTTCATTTTAACCCCTCCTACCCACCTATCGCCCTTTATGGACAAACCTTTTGCTTCAAATGGCATCTCAATATTCCATCCTTAGCTCCTGGAAGCTACCCTCATGCCTGAACTGATATTGAAGTGGAACTTCTTTGCACTTTTAACTCCCTGTCTTTGATCTTTATATCCAGTTTCTTTCAGGTGCCTTCAAGTCAAACTTGACACCTGGGGACTGGCTTGATTGATTTCTCTGGCAAGGATTTTCAGAAGCATTTCCCGCCTTTCCTGCTTCCTAAGCCTGAGAGGGACTGGCCAAGGTTGCCCAGATGCATCCTTGCCTAATGTGGGATTTGAACTCAGCACCTCCCGGTCTGTAACCTGGAACTTTTAACTACTACACCAAACTAGATCTTTGCAAACTTTGTCACTGGCTCCCCATTATCCTCCAGATAATGGATCTTTTTTGTCTTTAAATCTGAGCTCCAATTTTTTCTTCTGGAGTCTTTCCCTGACTGTAGACTGCTGGCTTCTGGTCTGGCCGTGGGGACCAGCAACTCTGGCTATGAGATCTCCTGTTGCTGAATTTTGTGTTACAGAATATAGCGTTTGTAGGGTTTTGGGGATCTCATTAAGCTACTCGTTCTACTGTAAGGGGGTTACTTATTGGGAATTCCACCATTCCCTTTCTATCAGTTTGTTTGTCTCCTTTGAGTCTTTGCATAATGACATCCAATGCCTTATTTTGCAGAATGATAAATAGAAACACATTCTTTGCAATGAATTCTTGTCGTAGCCAGTCAGACTCTTCCAACTTTTTCCCTTCCATTCTCCCTGTGCTAATGTCTCATTTTGTTCTACAAAGACCTCAGAATGTTGTAGGCATTAAGAGTCTGTATTACTGAATGGTCCTCTCAAAGATCCAGAAGCTTTGAGCTATTTCAAACATTTTTAGGGCCTAAACCATAAAAATGTAACAATATATGTGCCCAAAAATAAGAATAATTAAATATGACAAAAATTAAATATAATTGGATTATTTTAAATATTAAAAAGTTTATTACAGTGAAAGACCAAGGTAATAAAGGTGGGATGTGTTCAGTTAAAAAGTAGAGAAAATAATCACAGGGTAAAAATAGTAATTATATAAAAAAAACAAGAGACCTAAATGACATAGTATATATAAAAAGAGGCCTAAATGGATCTAAGAGCACTGTGAGGAGCATATGTCAGATTAAATCTACCACTGCATGGTAGAAACAGTATAATGAACTGGATGCTCCTTAAGACTACTTTATGACATAGATCATCCATCATCAGACCAATTTTAAGTGCTGCTCTGCAGAACTGGAAACATAGTACTGTGGTTTGTATCAGAGCGACTCTGAAAGCAGCAGGAGCTATAGAAATGTTCTGTGCAGCCTGAGTATTTATGCAGTATTGCAAAGACAAGCCCAATATTAATATCTGTTTAATAAAGCCCCTGGAGAAACATGTGCTTTGTAGTTTCTGTGTGTTCAGATTCACGGGCACATTGTATTATAACCTGAGCTGTGTTACTGACACGGAGAACCCTTGAATTCTTTGGTGTCTTCTAAATTCAGGAAACTTTTTAGCAGCTTCCACTGCTATCATACACCAGCATTCAAAGCATTCAAGAGGCACCTCCAAGCAAAGGAGCTCACAGCAGGAATTGGTAGAAAACTTGAAGATCCTACACACATGATAGGGAACCTATGGCACGCATGCCGGAAGTGGCATGCAGAGCCATCTCTGTGGGCAAGCGAGATGTCGCCCCAGCTCAGTTCTATTGCGCATGCACACGTGTCTCCCGCCAGCCAGCTGATTTTCAGGTATCTGCTGCGCATGGGGGCAGGGCACATGCAATTATCTCCCAGTATATTTTTTAGGATCTGCAGGCTTCTGCAAATCTGGGTGATACATTTCTATGTCTGTTCATCAACATAGAAATTATTCCCTTTTTTTTTTTTTTACAACAATTGCCCGATTTTTGCAAATGGGAATATCTACTTACTGTGGTTCTTCTCATAGCCAGAGCACATCTGCAGATAGCCAGAAAACAAATTTAGGGAGATGCAGAATTGTCCTGTGTGCCCTGAACACTGAAGAGATTACTCCGATACAAATATCTTTACAACCACTGGACAACTTAGACATAGAACTTAAAATAATTTTATTGTCACTTTGCATGTACACTAATCAGCATAGAAGAACATGCTCTATTGCTTCTGTATGTCCAGAGTCATGGTGGCATTGTATTATAACCTGAAATATTACTAAAATAAACAAGACTTGAATTCTTTGGTGTCTTCAAAATTTAGCAAATTTTTCAGTATCTTGGCACTGCCAGCATTCAAAAGTTAATCCACCAGCATTCAAAGGATAACAGGAGGCATCTCCTAGCAAAGGTGATCAACAGCAGTTGTTATAAACATGAAAATCCTATGCTCAAATACCACAATCCACTTTTCTCTATAGCATTCCAATAACATTTGCATATCAAGATCAACAACCTTTACATGTGATTTTTTTGTTGTTGTTGCTTTTCTCATTGTCCCAAATCTCCCTCATGTTTCCCATTCTGTGCTTCACTGTCCTTCACTTTTATTGCTTCACTGTTCCCAATCTGAACAGGGATTCTTCCTGCACTGAATTTCTGGAAATGAAAAGATGAACTCTAATCCCTCTTTACCTCCCCTCTCCCATTACCTCACCTTTAAGGAGCTACAATCACAAAGCAAATCTGAGTGCTCCTATCTTTTATTATATTTTATAGGATCTGCAGAAGGTTTCTGAAATCTGAACGTTGCATTTCAATGATATCTGTTCATCAATATGCAAAAAATCCCCAAAACATTTTTGCAGCAATTACACTACGTTTGCAAGAGAACATCCACTACATTCTGCTAATACCCAGGCACAAGTAGATCAAACTAACATTTTCAATTTCCAGTTCTTTTCTCCCACATGAGAAATACTTAGATACATTTGACTAAATTGAATCAGGTCAGAAATTAAATAGTCAATTTCTCAGTTGTTTTTGCAAAGACAGATCAGAAAAGAAATTCAAGCCTTCTCGTCACTCATTGCCTTCTGCCTCATGTGGATTTTCTTGTGTGCATTAAGGGAGGAGGACTGCGAGAAGCACCGTCCGCACTCTGGGCATTTGTAAGGTTTCTCCCTTGTATGTACACTTACATGACTTACAAGACTAGACTTAGTACTGAAATCTTTCCCACAATCCGGACACTCATATGGTTTCTCTCCTGTGTGAGTCCTCTTGTGTTTCACAAGGTCGGAATTATGACCAAAACCTTTCCCACAATCTAGACACTCATAGGGTTTTTTCTCCTGTGTGAGTCCTCAGGTGTATCATCAGGTGAGCATTCTGAATGAAACTTTTCCCACAGATTGGACAGAGATAGGGCTTTCTTTGATTCAAGCGATTATTTCTTTCTTCACAGGGTGAAGCTTCCATGACTGCCTGTCTTACATGCCTATCTGAGTGTCCCTTTCTGCTCCAGTGAGTTCTAGATTATTTTTCCTTTTTCTGAATTTGGAAATGATCCCTCTTTATCCTTTTGGGAGTGCCTGCTTGAATTCTATATACTCAATTTTTTTCCACCTCAAAACTCTCTTCCAGTTATTTTCTCTTTTGTCTGTCACCTGCCTGCAGAAGAAGAACAAGTGGAAAAGACTTTCATTGCTGGCTGGATTTGCTCTCCTTTTTAATGCTGATTTTAACTTTCACTTGTCTGGAATTCTCTTCCTGGCATCCTCTTTGTCCTGTAAGATTGACACAAGCCCGTAGTTTAATGGTTGTTTATGAAGTGGTTGCATAAAATGTGAAAACAGCAGGAGAACAAAGCATGCATTACAATGAGAAAGCAAACATGCCAATATGCTAGTTTAACCTCTAACATTAACTATGGTTCATTTAACCCATAGAAAACTAGCAAGATCCAGGCTCAAATATCCACACAAACATATTATCTTTGACTTCAGCAAATCACAAATTCTTAGCATTCTAAATTGTTATTTTTAAATACATCAGGGAATACCTGGGACATATTATACAGATATGCAAACAAATATAGAAACAAATTTAGACACACCTACCAACATAAGTATTTTAAAAGTCCATGTGTATTACATAAAAATGTCCCCAAAGTAGGTCCATTCCCATTATTAATCCAATTTTAGAGTGGGGAAGGCTTTAACAGATCATGTGCTTCAAATAATGAAATAGTGCTCAAAGCATATGCTTGATATAAAATCCTCAGTTTCTAAGAAAACAGCACACCTCAAAAAAATCACAGAATCAATCCTAAACTGAAGGAGACTTTTAAATCTCCCAACCATCAAAATTTTTTTTGCAGACAACACTTTCAAAATAACCAGTACCACTGAAACAAAATCTGCAGAGGAAAGAAAAATGAAGCGGTAATTGGCTTGTTTCCGCCTCGTTTTTTTCTCTGCTACATACATTAACAAAAGTATGTTGCAAACACACCAGAGCAGTAGTAGAAGTCCTTCATTGACATCAATGATGAGACAGGCTCTGCATCAGGTGGGAGGTTGAACAGGTTCCTGACCAATCTGACAATTTTGTCATCCAAAAGATAGAGCAGGGAACTAGGGAGACAGTTGTACTGGACCTAATTCTTACTAACACAGAAGAAATGATATAGGGTGTGACGGAGAACTTATGGCATGCGTGCCAGAAGTGGCACACAGAGCCATCTCTGCGGTCATGTGAGTCATCGCGTCAGCTCAGTTTTACTGCACACATGTGCGTGCCTCTCACCAGCCAGCTGAATTTCAGGTATCTGCTGCAGGGGGCAGGAGATGCGTGCACATGTGCAGGGAAGGCGGGGGAGAATGGGGGGGGTGTCACATATTCATTGCATTATGGGTGCAGGCACGCATACATGCACATGTGCACTTTTGGCATGCAACAACAAAAAGGTTAGCCATCACTGATATAGAGGGTTGAAGTTGCTTTGGAGGAGAGTGACCCCGTTATACCATTCTGCCTTTCATTGAGGACCTGTATACTGCACGAGTCAAAAAGAGGGCTGTGAAAATATCTACAGACCCCTCACATCCCAGACATAAACTTTTTCAACTCTTTCCCTCAAAATGACGCTAGAGAGCACTGCACACCAGAACAACTAGAAACAAGGAGAGTTTTTTTTTTCTGAACTGCCATCACTCTGCTAAACAACTAATTCCCACAACACTTTAAACTACTTTGTAAGACTGTATTGCTATTATTCTTCTCATTCTTCTTATTACCTATCTCTTCCCACTTATGGCTATAACCGTGTTGCTTGTATCTTTAAAATTTATATTGTTTTATTTGTTTCATAGTATGATTTGATTGCTTAGTAGTAACCTATGACTATCACTAAGTGTTGTATCTTATGATTCTTGATGAATGTATTCTTTATGTACACTGAGAGCCTATGCACCAGAGACAAATTCCTTGTGTGTCCAATCACACTTGGCCAAGAAAGAATTCCATTCTATTCTACACTGGAACTCAATACAATGCAAACACAATAGAACAAAATCAAAACAGTGCTTTAAATTTTAAAAGAACTGATTTTAACAAGCTTAGAAAGAGCTTGGAAAGGAGACCATGGATGAAAATCTTAAAGAGGGAAACAAGTCAAGAAGCTTGAGCGACTCTGAAAAATATAGTTATCAAAGGCCAGTCTACCTCAATATCACTGAAAAAGAAGAACAAGAAATCCAATATGAAAGCAGCATGGTTACACAAAAAACTCTCTGCTAAACTGAAACAAAAAGAATAAGTAGAAAAAAATCAAAAGAAGGACATATAACTAAGCCAGAAGACGAAAAAAAAACCCTTGAAAAGATGAAGTCAGAAAAGATAAGGCTCCGAAGGAGGTAAGACTTGTAATAAATATCAAAAATATTTTTAAAAAATCTTTCAACATATAAAAACCAAGAATCAACCAATTCAAGGAACCAATTGGTCTTCTAATGAGAGAAGATGGAGAGGAGGCAACAGGCAGTAAAGAGAAAGCAAAGCTGCTTAATTCATTATTTGCATCTGTCTTCATGCAAACAGATAATACAGCCCAACCTATTAAAAACATCACCATAAAAGAAAGACCATAAAAGAAAGACGAGAAATACAAATTAAAATGAGCAAGAAAACACTTGTCCATTGTAGATGGATTACATCCCAATGTTCTGCCAGCTCCCACTGAAGGAAGCTGGCAGATGTGATCTGGGAACCACTGAACCATATCTTTCAAAGATCTTGAATTACCAGGAACTACCAGACTGGAAAAAAGCTGACGTGGTTCCCATCTTCAAAAGAGGGAGGGGGAAACAAATCCAGGAAACTGCAGACCAGTCAGACTGACATTAATACCTGGGATACTGGAGAAAATAATTAAGCATCAGATCTTTTAATACTTTGAAGTAAGTAAAGTTATAACTAGAAGCCAACACCAGTTTGTCAAAAACAGATCATGTCAAACAAATCTTATTTCATACCACTTTATAAATTCTTAGTAAGACCACACTTCAAATATTGGACACAGATTTGGTGACCATATTATAAAAACCAGGTAGAGACTCTGGAAAGAGTGCAGAAAAAAGCAACAAAGATTATTAGGAAGCTAAATCACATGAAGAATGATTGCAGTAATTGGGTTTACACAGTCTAGAGAAAAGAAGGACTAAGGGTGACATGAATGCAGTATTCCAGTATTTGAGAGGTTGCCGAGGGGTGTTATTGTTTTCCAAAGCACCAGAAGGCAAGACGAGAAGCAATGGATACAAACTAATCAAGGAGAGAACCAAACTAGAACTAAGGAGAGATTTCCTAACAGTGGGAACAATGGTTCAGTGGAACAACTTGCCTCCAGAAGTTGTGTGTGGTCTATCACTAGAGGCTTTTAAGAGACTGGACAGACATTTCTCTAGAATGGCAAAAGGTCTCCTGCTTGGACTAGAAGACCTTCAAGGTCCCTTCCAACTCTACTATTCTGTTCTTTTGCGTCTTGGCCCAGGAAGCCAGCATTGTCCAAAGACAATTTCAGGGGTCATGCGGCTAGCATGCCTCTACACCAAAGGCACACAGAACTCTATTAGGACATCAGAGTGGTACCTATTAACCAACCTGGATTTGCATGTTTTCAAACTGCCAGGTTGGTAGGAGCTGTGGCAAGTAATGAGAGCTCACTCTGTTGCAGGGAGCTCTGGTCTCAAACCCCAGCTGTCAGCTCAGCATCTTTAACCACTACATCCCCGTACAGATATGCACACAAACAAATATACTTACCAACAAGATTCAAGTTCAAATATTCACACAAGCATTAAATTATCTTCTGGACTTCAGCAAATCACAAATTCTTAGCATTACAAACTCTTATTTTCAAATATGGCAGGAGGTACAGAGATGCACGCAGAGACAAATACAGGTACACCTACCAATGTAA
>BLBF01000244.1:0-37202 GCA_015471245.1 Laticauda colubrina | reverse complement strand
GAAGGGGAAAGAGAAAATGTAGTAATTCAGCCCCAAAAGTTACGTTCGAAAGCATCGCCTGATTTTTTTCCTTGTCGCATGAACCAAGCTTTATAATTTTCAGAAAGCAGAGATCCGAATTTACAGTGGGTTGAAAAAATGCATAGGGAATTGATGAGATTGTGTGCCGTAGAGTTTAAAAACAGAAAAAATAAATAAATTATAAATCACCCTTGCTGGATTCTTTAGGAAAGTTACTCCTTTCTCAACTGTACCATCTTCCCCATGTACAAGAACAGAAATCTGTAGATTGTCAGCCGTCAATCAGCTACGCCAACCTATCTAACATCATTGATACTCAAGACACAGGAAAAGATTAACTTCACTGTATGTTTATAGAGTGGACAGTTGTAAAATCTGATTTTGTCCTTTATTTTTGCACAGTAAGACAATATTATGTCTATAATAATACTTGTATTTTCTTTTGTTACATATAAATTATTATGAAAATGTTTTTACTGTAAAGCTATAAAAAGTTCAGTTATTTGAAAGATAACAGAAATCGATGACTGAATTAAAGATGGTTGAAGGGGGAAAAGGGTTCTGCATTGCTGTGTTCTATTCTGTGCTGAAGCTTGTATTGTTAAGGCCAATTCTTGGGTTTGGGAAAATTAAATATGATGCCCTGTAATAGCCTACTCAAACTAGCCCAATAGTAGCAACTGTAACCTAAAGGTGGCTTACAACTAGAATTTTAAGTTATCATGCCACATACAGTTCAGTAGTATTGTATTTATTCTTACATACAGTAAAGATTTTAAGACAATTTTTGCTGATGAAATATACTTCCCTTGTTCACATTGTGTAGAAGAATGCCACCAAGGGAAAAGAAAATTCTCTATACCACCAAAGAAAATTCTGCTAACTTGTATACAGTGCAGTATAAGACATTCTAATGTTAGGGGTGGCTATCCTTTATAAGTTCTCATATCTCTACTTGTGGCTTATTTGCATACTTTAGAGAGGAATCTTTTTTGGGTGGCTTCAGATGATACAATGATGTAATTCAAAATTATCTTTCTAAATGAACCTTAAGTCAATCTTGAGTCCTATAGTACCTGGACAAGTTTATTTCGTTGTCTTTGCAATACTTTAGGGAAATGGTTTGCCAGTTCCTTATTCCTTGAGCTGATTGAGGTTTGCAACTTGAGACTTTTGAACCATGTGCAGTCTTCCTCTACAACTTGCTGTCAAATTGTATCAGTGTGTCAAAACTGTAAAATTAAATATACAAACAGTTAAAATTTTAATTTAATATCCACAATGTACTATATTGAATCAAATTCAGTTTTGGAACTGGCTATGTCTGTTTCTTAATTCTGGTCCTACCAACATTTGGAAATTCTCCAGGAAAACCACTCAGAGGCCTAAAATGAAGGATACTTCCATTTAAAATACAATATTGTACTGTACATATTATACAGTAAATACAGTAAAATAAATACTGGAATAAGTACAGTACATTGTAAATTTAGTGAAATAATTTATTGGTCAGTAATGAAACACTACCTCTTTACAAAATAGTAACACTACAAATAGTAATTTCAGATACATTTCTGAGTTTTTCTTCTTATCTCATATTGTACATCATAGCACAATCCTAATATTCTCCTTAAAGAACCGAGGTGAATTGGAAATGTTTCTGTGGCTAGTATTATTTTTAATTAATAGTGGTCGATTATTTAAACGTTTTAAGGTTTTTGTTGCAATCTTTGTTTTGCAGTATGCTACTGTAGAGACAAATGCTTAACTTATAACCTTAATTGAACGCAGAATTTTTGATCATAATTCCTTGAAGTAACTAAATGGGGTACCATGTGACCGCTTTGCTCAATACTCCCAATCCTGGCTCTCTCTTTTGCAGTAATTAATCAACCACACTTCATAAAGCAGAACATTTGGTGTTTGGGAGGCTGTGGTTTAGGTTTGCATCAGTGGTGGGATTCAAAATTTTTTACTACTGGTTCTGTGGGCATGGCGTGGCTTGGTGGGCATGGCTTGGTGGGTGTGGCAGGGAAAGGATACTGTAAAATCTCCATTCCCTCCCGACTCCTGGGGGAAGGTTACTGCAAAATCCGATTCTCTCCCTACCTTGCTAACCAGCTTTCCAGCTCAGTTCTCCTGTACAGGGCAACACAAGAAGACCCAGTCGATCAGCTAGAATTCGGAGGCAGAGAATAGATAGGGGCAGGGCCAGTCAGAGGTGGTATTTGCTGGTTCTCCGAACTACTAAAAATTTCTGCTAGCGGTTCTCCAGAACTGGTCAGAAGCTGCTGAATACCACCTCTGGTCTGCACTCTGTTTCAGGCCCAGGCACACACTACCCTTCCCTCAGCTCATTCATGGCTTGTGCTGTACCTCCCAGGCCTTTCCCACCCCTATACAGCAGAAATTCCAGCAGTTCTAAGGCTGGATCTGAAGTAGAGACCCAGGGTCTTCAGCAGTCTCAGCCAGATGCCTTCACCACACCAGTTCTCCTGTTTTAGTCCTGTATGTGAGCCTTGGGAAATGATGCAGTTGCCCAGTGCTCCTCAGAATCTGCAGCACACCTCTAATATTCAAGCATCTTTCTCCTGTTAACAGACCCTCATAGTCTATTTGAGGCAGTTCCAGGACTATGAGGCCTTATTCCTCAAGCAGTTCCAGAGAATGTTCTTATGTGGCCTTTGGATCCTTTAGAAGCTACATAAGAGGGAATGCCCTCGTGTGGCCTTTGAATCATCTGGAGGCTGTGCAGGACTATGCCCCATTCTTGTGAGGATTCTGGAAGCTGTGTGAGAGCATGTTCCATTCTTGCATGGATTCCAGAACCCCAAGAGTCTGATATGAGAACATATTCTGTTCTCATATACTTTCTGGAGAACAGACGACACATGAGAGCGTGTCCTATCGCCCACCTCCGAAGGTTCTGGAGGTTATGTGAGACCATGCCCTGTTGTAGTTACCAGAAGACCCAGAGGTCATGCAACAACACACTGTTCTCACATGACTTCCAGAGGCTATGTGAGAACCTCTTCCACAGCTGTTTTTAGGAAAGAAGGCCTTGTGCAACCTGGAGCTGCCTCAGATACACTATGGGGGCCTCTCAATAGAAGGAGAAAGTCACCTGAAGGTAAGTGGCATGCAGCCCTTTGCCATGGAGGTATTCATCCCATTTCCCAAGGCTCACATGCCATGGAGATTGGCACAAGGCAGCATTTCTGAGCGGCAGTGGTGATGCTAGGGCTGAAGTTGATGCTGGGATGGTAGCAGGTAGCTAAGACTGCTGAAGACCCCTGGTCTCTAGTTCAAGTCCAAGCTTGGTGCAGTTTGGAGCCAAGTGCTACTAGTGAGGGCAGCCTAGGCAGGGTGAGACAGGCAGCTGGGTGTGAGTTGCAGCACCTCTATGGTAATAAGAGTAGGTTTGCTGCAAAGCACCCACATTTTGGTTATGTGACCTTGGGGGGCACTGCAGTGGTTATAACTCTGAGCACTGGTTGTAATTCTGTTGAGCACCATCATAATTTCAAATGGTTGCTGAACAGATGGTCGTAAGTTGAGGAATATTTGTACCACAGTAACTTTAAATGTGTACAAATATTATGTTTTTTCCGTCTGATATAGAAAATTGCAGCTTTTTTGTTACTGTCTATAGATCTGATTTTTATTAAGGTACAGTATTAATTTAAACTATTGGGAGAGGGAACATTAACACTTTCCCCAGTAGTACTGCACAGTATGTGTTGTTCCATTTAACAACTTTAAATGACTGAAGGAAAACTGCAAGCCCTCATTGTGATTCACTTAATGACTACTGTAAAAATGGTTGTAAAAACAGATCTGGTCACATGTATGGATTTGTGAACATACTTTAATGTGGAAATTCTGGACAAAATTGTGGTTGTATGTTGAAGATTATCAGTAAATATAAATGACATTAACAATATTAAGTGCTGTTGTGTTCCCCAAATTCCTCGTTTCTCTATTAACTATTGTTTTTACCACAGTTAATAGGTATTTCAAGACAGACAAGAATTTAGATCTAGTAATTATAAATCCTTGCTCGCATGGTACTACTTGTTCACCTCTGGAATGTATATTACCAGCATTTCCCCTGATTTCTCACTTCCTTAACTGAACTCTGAGATTTCATAGCAATCCATAAGCAGAATTAATTTATTCAGCGAAATGGTGTAACAGTGCAAATGTCTGTTTTATGTAAACAAATGCATTTTTGATGGTTTAAGCAGCTCATAAATAGAAATGATCCACTTCTATAATGTGCAGTGTTATAAATATGGACATTATTATCTAGAATAACTTGTTACTCAAACTCCAAATTTGTAAGGCTTAGATCAGAGTATTTGTTGGTTAGCGGAACAAACTCCTTTCAAAATAGTGGAGAAAAAATGGCAGAATTTCACTAGGAAATTTATATGCATTCTTACTTTGCTTCCTCTACCTTGCCTCAATTTTTCATTCATTCTTTTTCTCTTAAGAAAATTGCATTCAAGAGAACAAGGAAGCCCCTCCAAATGTTCAGGCACGAGAAAAGAAGAGTTTGCAAATTCAGTGGAACCCAAAGAACATGAAATAATTCTGACAAAAAATGAGAGTAACAGTAACTCAACTTTCCCATCCACTGAAATTCAAGGCTTTCTTCCCAGAAAATATCAAAATGAAAAAATAAATGTGGGAAGCATGGAAACATTTGAAGAGGGCTCAGATTTATACAAACATCACACAATTAGCACTAAAAAAGGGAATGTATACCAAAAGAATGAAAATGGCTACAATTGGACTTCTTTCTTTATGTGGTGAGACAAACATGGGAAATGAACCATATCAATGTGCAGAGAATGGAAAGCATTTAAATGATAGCAGCTCCTTTGCTTCCAGTGAAAGAATCCATTTAGGAGAGAAACTGTATAAATGTATGGAATGTGGAAAGAGTTACAGCAAGCTCAGATATCTTACTTCCCATAAAAAAATTCACACAAGAGAGAAACCATATAAGTGCATGGAGTGTGGAAAGAGCTTTACGCAGAAGGTTACTCTGAATTCCCATCTGATGATTCACACAGGAGAGAAACCATATAAATGTATGGAATGTGGTAAGAGCTTCAGAAAGACCACTCAGTTTACTTCCCATCAAAAGATTTACAGAGGCGTAAAACCAGATAAATGCATGGAGTGTGGAAAGAGCTTTACCCAAAAGGTTACTCTGGATTTCCATAAAATGATTCATACCGGAGAGAAACCATATGCATGTATGGAGTGTGGAAGGAGCTCCCAGAAGAGCGCTCATCTTATTTCCCATCAAAGGATCCACACAGGGGAAAAACCATACAAGTGCACGGAGTGTAGAAAGGGCTTCAGTTTGAGCAGTTCCTGTACATATCACAAAAGGATCCATGCAGTTGACCAAATGTATGAATGCATGGAATGGGGAAAGAGTTTCAGCCAGTGCAGCTATCTTAATTCTCATTAAAAAATTCACACAGGAGAGAAATCATATAAGTGCACAGATTGTGGGAAAAGCTTTAATCAGAAGTGTAATCTTAATTACCGTAGAATGATTCATACGGGGGGAAAAAATCGTATACATGTGAAGAATGTGGAAAGAGCTTTATCCAGAACTTTCAACTTACCTATCATAAACGGATCCACACAGGGGCAAAATCATACTCATGTTTGGAGTGTGGAAAGAACTTCAGATGGAGCATTCAGCTGACTTCCCATCAAAGGACCCACACAAAGGAGAGACCACATAAATGCACGGAATGTGGAAAGTGTTTTAGCCAGGGTGGTAATCTTAGTTTGCATAAAAAAATCCACACACAAGAGAAGCCATATCAATGCATGGAATGTGGAAAGAGCTTTACTCAAAAGGTTACTCTTCATTCCCACAAAATGATCCACACAGGGGAAAGGCCATATCCATGTACGGAGTGTGGGAAGAGCTTCCGGAAAAACAGTCAGTTTACATCCCATCAAAGGATCCACACAGGAAAAATCATATAAGTGCATGGAGTGTGGAAAGAGCTTTGTTAGAAATCTGTACACCAATTAGTTGGGTTGGCAATATATAAACCAACAATGCATGTTTATAGCTTTAAGACAAAATCACTGTATTGATTTATACTATATTCTGATTGGTTGATTATATTGCAAATTACCATAAGAGAGAGATAGATATCATAGCTTGCTCTGTCTGACATTCTGTTGCTATCTAAGGTTCTCTGTTGTATTTATGCTGTGCTTATACTTTGATATCTTTGTTTACTGTAAATGACAAAGGTAACTGGTAAGAAGACTTTGTAATTGGATATTCTTTGGACTGTTAAACATATATGACCTGGACTGTTTATTGGACTGTGCTATTCCTTAAAGTAAACTTTTAACTCAATTTAGTGTATGTGTGTGTGGCTGAATAATTATTCATAACTACTCTCATAAACATTTCCATGTGCATATCCTTGTTACTTTATTCTGTACATATAACACACTTCAGCATGAGTAGTTCCTTTGCATACCACAAAAGGATCCATGCAGAAGCATATCAAGAGTTTTACCCAGTGCAACTATCTTAATTCCTATTAAAAAAAATCCACATGGGGGAGAAACCACATAAGTGCATTGATTGTGGGAAAAGCTTTAGCCAGAAGTGTTATCTTAATTCCCATAGAATGATTAACACGGGGAGAAACCTTGCAAATGCGAAAAGTGTGGAAAGAGCTTTATCCAAAACTTTCAACTTACTGACCATAAAAGGATCCACAAAGGGGGAGAAACCCATATAAATGCATAGAATGTGGAAAGAGTTTCAGATGAAGCACTCAGCTGACTTCCCATCAAAGGACCCACACAAAGGAGACCACATAAATGTGTGGAATGTGGAAAGAGTGTCAACCAGTGCAGTAATCTCAATTCCCATGAAAAAAACAAAAACACAATGAGGAGAAACCTTATAAATGCATGGAGTGTGGAAAGATCTTTACTCTTAAGGTTACTCTTAATAATCATGTGATTCATACAGGGGAGAAGCTATATAGATGCATAGAATGTGGAAAGAGCTTCAGGAGAAGTACCAAACTTATTTCCTATTGAAGAATCTATACAGGAGAAAAGCCATATAAGTGCACAGAGTGAGGGAAGCGCTTTAGCTTGAATAGTTCTTACATACCATACAAAGATTCACAAAAGGGGCAAGCCATATGGAATGTGGAAAGAGTTTCACCATGAGCGTTTCACCCTAGCATAACGTAAAAAGATTCACGTAAGGGAAAAACCATATAAATGCAAAGAGTGTGGGAAGAGCTTTGTCCAAAAGATTCAACTGATTTCCCATCAAATGGTCCACACGGGGGATAAACCATATTCAAGTGCTTGGAGGGTGGACTAGAAGACCTCCAAGGTTCCTTTCAACTCCATTATTCCATTATTTTGTTATTCTGCTTCAACAGAAAAGGGTCCACATGAAGGAGAAACTATTTGGAATGTGCAAAGAAGTTCTGTGAAAATCTATGAAACTCATCTTAGTGACCGATCATCAAGAATGTCCACTTCCAAAATAAATAGCCCCACAAGATTTCCAGTTATGTCCACTGCCATTGCTGAAGTCAGAAGGACGTACAGAGGCTCAGATGATAAACTCCTGGAGCAGTTTTTGAGCCTTGTCAATTCCATCTCAGCTGGGTGGAGCAGCAGAAGGAGCAGGAAGAGCTACAGAGGAGAGGCCTCACCTGGCAAGCTCAGCATGGAATTAAAAATAATAAAGAAGAGTCTGAATTCTTAAATGATTTCCTATCTTGAGTGTTTCTGGGATTAACAGTAATAAGCGTTTTCAGACAAATTGTTCCAGTACAATTCCAGAGAATATATTTGGAGAAATTCTTCTACTGTTGCACTCCATTCTTATCTTTTTGGACACTTGAGCCAGCAGAGGCCCAGAGCTAGATTTTTCCTCTCTTAACCTTAAGCCTGGTGAGATTCATTCTGCCAAATTGCAGGCAGCTGGCAGTCAGAAGAAGTAGCCGGCAGTACTGCATTCTAACCACTGTGCCACCATTCAAGGTAGAGTTTGTCACTTTTACAGCCCTACATAGATAACACGGGCCACCTTATGTCCAGGACTGCTTATTCCTGATGTTTTCTACACCATCTTATTATGAGCTGTCCCGACACCTGGATGAAATCGCCAGGACCCTCTGCCTCAGCAGAGTGAGGAAAATCCTCAGGGATGATTCACACCCTGGTCAGCACTTCTTTACTCTCCTACGATTGGGCAGGACATATAGAAGCATAGCCAGCCAAACAAATAGGCTGAAAAATAGCTTTTATCCATGGGCTGTCAGACTTCTGAATGCAATGTAACACCACAGTTAGGTTTAATATGATAGACTTGCAGGGCTAGCACCAAGGGAGGCTCATTTCAATTTCATTGTACACATGTTGTGCATTGACAATAAATGTTTGCGTCAGGATTCCGGCAGTTACGTCAATTAAATCATGAGTCTTGAGCCAAACTTCCAAAACTTCAAAAGGATTTATTGGGAATTAACATGTCCAGCACTGCCTGGATGTAGCCAACTCTGAGACACATAATTCATTGTCACCCTTAACCCTGGTTTTCCCCTGGGTGTATCATAATTCATATTTTTCAATGGGACACATCCATAGCCAAGAGGCATCAATCATGCTCTCCAGTTAGATATTTGCACGGAGAAACTTCAGTCACCTAGTTACTAACTTTGAAAAACTATTTATTGAATGCACTTTCGATTTCCAAGCTATGCACACTGTTCTTTCAAACCCCTTTCCCCGCTCCCTTTCTGTTGGCAACCCTAAAAAGACAATAGAAATATTTTATGAATTGACAGTTTGTTTGATTTGTTCATCATGTGATGTATTGTGACTTTTCCCCCTTCACTAACATGGGGGTGGGCATGGTCAGCGCACGATACATCTGGCCCATGGGCCACGAGTTTGATACCCTTGATTTAAAATATTGATAAGCCAGCACTGCAATCTTCAACATTACATTTTCAGAGAGGAAAATTAAAAAAAGAGAAAACTTTCCTTCAATTAAAACTTAAATCCAGGTGGACATGGTTTTGCACTCAGTTCTGAATGGCCATTTCCAATTATTTTGGATGTATTTTGTATGTATGTATTTTGTATGTATCTATTTTGTATGTATCTAGGCCACTGTTAAGCTCCAAACAGGCAAGAGTTATTTACGTTTATGGCCTTCTGGTTCACTGCAGGATGTTAACCTAACTTTACTCCTGTTATTTGGCAAAAGGGCTATCCCAAGAGAGTTTTGGAGCAGAATATGTCTGAAAGCTTTTTTCTTAAAAGTTTTGGTATCTGGGGACACTTCTTACTAATTCAGTTAGGTATTGGCTTCAAAAGTTGATCATCTCTCCAGAGAGAAAGCAGCGAGAAAAGAAATCCCGAGAGTTTTCATAATTACAGGCAACAAAAGTGAAGCCTGTCATAGAGGCAGAACTATAGCTCAGCCCATAAACAAAACCTGGTTCAGGGATCTGAAAGTCCTCTGAAATTTCTCTGCGAGGGCAAAATGTAGTGACTTTCCAAGATGTGATGATGAAAGAAGCTTGCAACAGTGGCTAATTAATGCCTAAGTACTTGACAAACCTAAAATAGCTCCCTTAGGAGTCAGAGCCATTTAATGCCTCCATTAGGTCTTATGATTAAATTAATTTGAAACACAGAAATCAAAACAAGGTTAACTTCCCACACAAACTCTGATGGCCCTAATGGAAACATTTTCCTGATTTAGAGGGGGGGGGGGAATTGGTGTCGCTAGATAATTTCAGACTCTAGACTTCTGGTTCCCATGTCCCTCCCTGCATAGAGCAAAGCAAGTCATTTTCCTTCATTTCAAAATGTGCTACACCAGGGAGAATAAGAGTTGAATGCAAAGGCATTTCAGGGTCACCCCAAAAGAGACCTCTTCCCTCCCCCTTTCCCCAATATGAACTTTGCTGTTTGGGTACTGCTTTGTGTGCTACAAGCCTCTCTTGGTTCCCTTGTCCCCCTCCTGATAAGCCCCCTTTATTCCCTTTACTGATAGTCCTCGACTTACAACAGTTCATTTTAGTGACCATTTGAAGTTATAACACTGGAAAAAATGACATGGCCCTCCCCCCCCCCCTTACAGCATCCCCAGGGTCACAGGCTCAACATTCAGATGTTTGCAACCGATTCATATTTATGACCGTTGCATATTTATGACCGTTGCATTGGCTCCAGGCCATTGTGATCACCTTTTGCGAACCTTGGACAAGCAAAATCAATGGGGAAGCCAGATTCCCTTAACAACCATGTTATTCACTGAAGAACTGCAGTGATTCACTTAACAACGGTGGCAAAAGTCGTAAAAATGGGACAACACTCACTTAAGAAATGTCTCACTTAGTCACAAAAACGTTGGGCTCAATTGTGGTCGTAGGTTGAGGGCTACCTGTATTTATTTATTCCCCCTTTACGAAAAGGTTGGGGGTCCCTGAGCTTTCCAGGTATGGTTGGGTAACAACTTTCACCCTCTTCCCATTTAGGGGCATTGGCTGGGAATCGAACCATTGAAGATCCTGCAGATGTGAAAGAATAAAATATAATACAATCCTTTATTGGCCAAGCGTAATACTAGAGGGATACTATTAGATAGCTCAGGTAGAGTGGTTACTAATTATAATTCTACTCTATAATTTGTGGTAGCCAAGCGCGCACCTGCTAAGCGTGGGAAAATCCACCGCTCCTTTCCCACGGGGAGGGACACCCGGTGCCCTTTTCGCAACCTCTACGGGACTTGTGCGCCAAAAGAGACTCTTCCTCTCTTACCCCTCCCAACCTCCCAGTTTGCCCAAAGGGAGGACCAAGAAAAGGCCCTTTTATACCACTCCTACTTCCTCCCCAATCCACACATGACCCCTCTAGGATTGTTTAAAATCCATCGAGGCTGCCGGATCTGAAATTCCTGACTGCGCTTCAACGGCTCCACAACCGTGGAAAGGGGAGGGGCCTAGTCCTCCTGGCCCCGCCTCCCTAGGGAAGCATACAGCTGGCACGTTTTACGTCACGCGGAATCGCCCCCCCCATCCATCGGCACGGAACCTCCGAGCGTTGTGCGCAGAATCGCCACAACGGCGGCCTCAGAGAATAAACGGAGCATGCGGAAGAGAACGTTGCCGCCGGGAGCTCCCAGGTGTTTTTTGTTTTTGTTTTTGTTTTAATTTAAAAGAATGACAGCGACGCGCGTGGGTAACCGTTGCTTGTAATGTCTCCAGGTGGAACGGCGCTTGCGCACAGTAATGGCGCTAAAGGTTGCCTCTAAGCTGAGGGAAACCTGGACTTTTTGTCTCAGCCCGTCTTCGAGCTGCTGGGGTGGCAGCGCTGCGGAGTAGCTGATTCTGTTTAAACTTGAACAGATAGCAATAGCGCTTAGATTTATATACCGTTTTACAGCACTCTCTAAGTGGCTTGCAAAGCTGCCTGGGGGAATTCTGGGAGTTCAAGTCCCCCAGGCTTAAAGTTGCCAAAATTGGAGACCCCTGCAATAGAGGGTGCTTTCATCATCATGGCCTCATCTACCTTCAAAGTGGAAGTGGGCATGCCTGACTTTTTAAATAAATACAGGTGGTCCTTGACTTGTGACCACCATTGACCCCCAAATTTCAGTTACTAAGCGAGATAAAGAAAAATTTTGCCCCATTTTACAGTCTTTTTTGCCACAGTTGTTAAGTCACCTTAGTTGTCAAGTTCGTTGGACAGTTGTTAGGTGAATCAAATGAAGAGCAACTGCGTTCTCTTTGCTGATGATGTAAAGCTATTCAAGAAACAATACTGCTACCCTTCAAAAAGACCTCGACTATGTATCAGAATGGTCAAACAAATGGAAACTTCAAATCTCAACAAATAAATGCTTTGCCTTACATATTGGCAAAAAAATAATAATCAGAAAATAATCACAAAACATTTGCTAGACCAATACTCGAATACAGCTTATCAGGTTGGAACCCACATTACCTATCTGCTATTAGCACAGTTGAGAAAGTCCAGAAATATTTTACAAGAAGAGTTCTCCACTCCTCTACTTGTTGTGCCACCTTATGCCACCAGACTTGAAATTCTAGACCTAGAAAATCTAGAACTATGCCGCCTTCCATCCAATCTAAATATAGTATATAAAATGATACATTGCAATGACTTACCTGTCAATGAATACTTCAGCTTCAACCATAACAAAACAAGAGCAAACAATAGAAACAAACTCAAGGTTAATCGCACCAAACTTGATTGCAGGAAATACAACAGAGTCAGCAACAGAGTGGTCAATGTCTGGAATACTCTACCTGACTCTGTGGTTTCTTCCCCAAACCCCAAAAACTTTACCCTTAGACTGTCTACTCTTGACCTCACCCCTTTCCTAAGAGGTCTGTAGGAGGCGTGCATAAGCGTACCAACGTGCCTACTGTCCCTGTCCTATTGTTTCTTTTATTTTTCTTCTATGTTCCCATTTCATGTATTCATAGCTATGTATATACTTATACCTATTATCTTGTCAGCGATTGACAAATCAAAATAAAATAAATAAATCTGCTTTCCCATTGAATTTGTCAGGAAGTTCCAAAAGGGGGTCCGATGGACATTGCAACCATCATAAATATGAGTCAGTTGCCAAGCATCTGCATTTTTGATCACGTGGCCATAGGGATGCTGCAAGAGTGGTGTGAAAAACAGTTGTTAAGTCACTTTGTTCAGGGCCGTGGTAACTTTGAACAGCCACTAAACGAACTGTTGAGGACTACTTGTAAGGCAGGGAATATACCCAAGCCTTCCAGCTCCCACTGTCTCCATAGCGACAACCCTGCGAGGTGGCTTGAGCTGAGAGTGAAATACAGGTACTGGTAAGAGTTTTATTTCATTTTATGTCCATAACATTCAAATTTCATTTTTTTTCCTGCCAGGTTTACATATCCTCTGCACACTGGCAAATCTATTATGGGGATGCTATACAAGCATCTCCTGCAGCATGTTAGAAAATAAAATAACAGAGTTGGGAGGGACCTTGGAGATCTACTAGTCCAACCCACTGCTGAAGCAGGAAACCCTCCTTTCCTGCCAGCGCTTCCAGCAGTCTCTTGCCCTCCGGGGAGTGGTTGTGGTTGTGGTTGGTGGAGGAGGGGATCCACAGTGCAAAGGCGGGGGAGGAGGGAAGCCTTTGCCAGATGCACAACCCCCTTCGGCGCCTTTTCATGGGGCTCAGAGAAAGAGCAGCAGAAAGGAGCAAGAGACAACGGCGCGTGCTCAGTTTCCTTCTTCAAGCTCTCAGGCTGCAAGCGCTCCGCTGCCTGCAGTGGGAGCCCCCTCGTGGTGGCTGCCTGCCATGACAGCCTCCCCTGACAAGCCAGCGGCTGAAGGACCTCACCCCCTCCTCATTTCAACCCTGAGATCCAAATATTGTCTTTTATTGATAAAGAGACGCGTTTGCACAACAGTCTAAAGGGGAAGAAAATCAAAGGGGCCGGGGGAGTGGGTGATGGGACACAAAGGGGGCGTCTCAGCTCGGCGTCGGGCTGGAGGGCTTCCTTGTTCGCTTTGCACGCAATCCTGCTTTCTGCTCGTGAAACAGAAGCGCCAGTGAACTTTCGTGTGTCTTTCCCGCGGCTGTAGGGTGCAAAAATCAAGGTGCAGTGAAAGGGTTAAAGACAGAGAGGTGTTAACTCCTAGAGCGAGACGCGTCAAGACAGAGAAGTGTTCGCTCCTAGAGCGGAAATAAGCGAGGTGCGTAAAGACAAGTGTTAGCTCCTAGAGCGGAAATAAGCGAGGTGCGAAAAGACAAGTGTTAGCTCCTAGAGCGGAAAGGAGAGAAGCGGCTTGGAAAACATCGGCTCACGTAGAAACCTCGTCTTGCCCCCTCCCTTTCCCAGGGACTGGTGCGGGCAACATTGTCTCGCGCACGCTCCGTTTGATCTCTGAAGCTGCCGAGATGGTCAGCTCCTCCCCGGGGAAATTCTTCGCCCGAAACTCGGAGGCCGCGCGTGACAAAACGGGCTGGCAATTCACCTCTGCAAGGGCGGCGGGGCCGAGAGGACTCAGTCCCTCCTCTTTCCCCCGCGCCGAACTCATCGGCCGTGGACCCGTGCCGCACCGCCGGTGGCTTTCTAGGGTCTGCAGGGCGAGGGGGTCATAGAGATTTGCGTGGAGAGGAGGGGGAAGGGATAAAAAGACCCTTCCCTGTTTTCCTCCTTTGGCAGAGGGGCGGGGAGACTCCGGAAGCTGGTGGTGTAAAAGCGCTGGGTGCCCCTCCCCGTGGGAAAGGAACGGTGGATTTTCCCACGCCTGGCACAGCCCGCTAGTCCAGGTGGGAGAGGTCTTTAACAGGGAGTTCTGGGTGCTGTAGTCCAGCATATTTGATGGGGAATTGTGAGTTTACTCCACAGTGTTGCACCCACACCAGCGGAGCTCCTGCAAACTGTAGAGTTGCTAGGCGCCAACAACCAGATCCACCCGTGAAGAGTTCAATGAGTTAAAGTTTAATTGCTCCTGTCTTTTACCCAGACATCGTCCCAGATTGGTAGTTTGCACCTGGACCAGACTAGTTAAGGTTCAACAGCATTCAGACGTGGTCATTTTGTACCCATTTGTAAGGACGTAGGGATCTAGACTCCAGACTCATTCTCTCTACTTGACTCCTCCCCCTGGTTCTTCCTGTTCTGTATGTAAAGTGGATGACTCCAAATCTACAAACCTGATTGGCTAATAAAATGAACACTGGATTGGTTCACTAGGAACCAATCCAAAGAGCTGCCAAAAAGGCGGCAAATCTAAACAACTGCCATTGGCTGCAAGCAGGCAAGCCAGCCTGTATAAAAGGCTGGCCCCGGCTTCAGCCAAGCGTTCCGTTTTACTGACTGGTTTAAAATAAAAGTATTTGTTGTTGGAACCCGGTCTACCTCGTGTGTTTTCCGAACAAAACACTGGCGACGAAGGTGGGATCGTCCTGAACAGAGAAACCTGCACGCGGTGATAAGAAGTACAGATTACAACCAAGATGTCTGGAAACAACGCACCGCCCGCACCCTTCAATCCCAACGAAGAGGATTGGGATTCCTATGCTGATCGCTTCCAAATGTACTTGGAGAGCAATGAAATGGAAGGCATTTCCGAGCAACGCAAGAGAGCCGTGTTCCTGACGCACTGCGGGCCAACAGTGTTTAAAATGGCAAAAGCCCTCGCGAAGCCCCGGGACGTTAAACAATTAACGTGGACAGAATTGCAGAGACTCCTCAAAGCACACTACGCTCCGATGGTGTCTAACTTAATAAAGCGACACGAATTTTACTGCAGAGACCAGAGAGAGGGAGAAACCGTCGCCGATTTCATCGCTGCCCTCAGACAAATAGGGGGTGAGTGTGAATTCTTAAACATAGACGAGGCAATGAGAGATCGCGTGGTGTTAGGCCTGAGAGACTCGACCGCACAGAGTAAAATGCTCAACAAGCCAAACATCACCGTTACCAAAGCCATCGCGGAAGCTACAGCCGCTGAAGCCGTGAAAAAATCTGCAGTAGCCCTTAAAAAGATGAACACACACAGCGAAGAAGCAACAGCCAAAGATAAAAAGCATCCTGCCACCACAACCCACTACGAAGAGTCGGGCGAAACAAATGACTTGAGCGAAGAGGACGACGAGGTCCATCGTTTGCTCACAAACAAAAAAGAGCGCGAAAGGAGAAATTGGCGGGAATGCGCTGGCTGCGGAGGAAACCATCCACGAGCCGAATGCAGATTTCTCGATGCCATCTGTCGACATTGCAAAAAACGAGGGCACATCGAGAAGGTCTGCAGAAACAAAAAATTCTACAGCCCGACGAGACGCAGAAATTCCCCAACACGAGCCGAGCCTAAACGAGCCGAAAGAAAATGGCAACAAGAGAAGCGAGCCAATACACACCAAACTGTCATTATTCAGAGCTCCCAGACGGAAAGTGGGAGAAAAATTAAAATCATCGTGGAAATCGAGGGAAAACACTGCAAGATGGAAGTGGACTCGGGGTCCTCCCTCTCCATGGTATCGTGGGACACAATTAAACAGTTAGTCCCAGGTATCAAACCCAAAGAATTGAAGAAGCAGCACCTAACCCTCAAGGACTATCAGGGAAACCAAATCCCTGTGATTGGCATGGGACATTTCCGAGTCGCCTACAAAAATCACATCAAGGTGCTTCCACTGACCATAGTCAACCAAGACAGACCAAGCCTCCTGGGCATCGAGTGGTTCATGCCATTGGGCATCGGGATGACCGGGGTCGATCGAGTGACTACAACCGGCTGGGAAGATGACCTCATCCGAGAATTCCAGGACGTTTTTGACGGCTCACTGGGCAAGTACCGGGGAAACCCCATTTCTTTCAATTTAAACCCCCAAATAGCCCCACGAAGAATAAAAGCCAGGCGAGTTCCCTTTGCACTAAAGGCAAAAATAGAGGAACAGCTGGACAAAATAGTAGCCCAAGGGGTGTTAGAACCTGTGGACCATGCCAAGTGGGAAACGCCTATCGTCACACCCATTAAACCTGACGGGTCCATCAGAATCTGTAGTGACTATAAGGCTACCCTGAACCACGCATTACAACCAAGCGCATACCCGGTGCCAGTAGTCCAGCATTTGCTTCATTCCCTGGGAAATGGCAAAGTTTTCGCCAAACTCGACTTGGCACAAGCCTATCAACAACTCCCAGTGGACCCAGAAACAGCAGAAGCGCAGACTATAGTCACCCACAAGGGCGCATTCAAATGCCACCGGCTCCAATTTGGAGTAAGCGTAGCCCCTGGCGTCTTCCAGAGTCTGATGGAACGCCTTCTAAATGGCATACAAGGAGTCGTTCCCTATTTCGACGACGTCCTAATCTCGGCCAGAGATGAAACACAATTAAGGAACAGACTAAAAAAGGTTCTGACTAAGTTTAGGGAATCTGGCCTCAAGGTCAAAAGAGAAAAGTGCTGTTTAGTTAAGAACAGCGTCGAATTCCTGGGCTACTCAATAGACGGAGAGGGTATCCACCCCACAGATAAAAAAGTTAAGGCGATCAATGACGCTCCTGAACCAAGAAATAAAACAGAACTACAAGCGTTCTTAGGATTAATTATTTTTTATAATGTGTTCCTGCCAAACAAAGCCACTATAGCAGAACCGTTACACCGTCTGCTAGACAAAAAGGCAACTTGGACTTGGGGTTACAAAGAAAAAAAAGCCTTCCAAAATATTAAAAGATTGCTAACATCAACAAACGTTCTCATCCAATTTAGCGACACTCTGCCATTAACAGTGACCTGCGACGCTTCACCATATGGAGTAGGTGCCATCCTGAGCCACCAACTACCGGATGGCAGAGAAGCACCCGTCGCATATTATTCTAGGACTCTATCAAAAACCGAGCGGAATTATAGCCAATTGGACAGGGAAGCTCTAGCAATTGTCGCTGGAGTAAAACGATTCCACGAATATTTATATGGGAGGACCTTTCGAATCATAACGGATCACAAACCGTTAATGGGGATTTTGGCGGGAAACAAGCCAACACCAAATATACTGTCCTCAAGAATGATGAGATGGTCAGAGTTCCTGGCAGCTTATTCCTACACTCTGACACACCGGCCAGGGAAACAAATTTCCCATGCGGACGCTTTGAGCAGAGCACCCTTACCAGCAACCGACGCAGACCCGGCACCAGCGATGACAACGCTACAAATCAAGACGTGCCCCGATCTACCCATATCAGCGTATGATGTCGCCAGAGCCACCGCGAAAGACCCATTGACTGCCCGCGTTCTTAGCTGGGTAGGTAAAGGCTGGCCGGAGAATCAAAAAACTGAAAACTTTAAACCTTTCTGGTCCAGACAGACTGAACTTTCTATCCAAAAGGGGTGTTTGTTGTGGGGTGATCGGGTAGTAATCCCTGCCAAATTACAGCCCAGGGTACTTAAACTGTTACATGAAGGGCACCCGGGAATGGTTAAGATGAAAAGCCTTGCCAGAAGTTATGTGTGGTGGCCGGGTATTGATAAGGACATAGAGTATTGGGTAAGCTCATGCCACAAATGCCAGGCAATTAGACCATCCCCACCAAAAGCACCCGTTAAGGACTGGGAAACCCCTCGAGGACCATGGTCAAGAATACACATTGACTTCGCGGGGCCTACCAAGGGGCATACCTTTCTGATTGTCGTTGATGCCTATTCAAATTGGCTTGAAGTAAAAATTATGCCATCAACGACAACAGAAGCTGTAATAAAGAAACTGGACAGCCTGTTTGCCACCCATGGCATACCGGACATTCTCGTCTCAGATAACGGGCCACAGCTAACCAGCATACCATTTGAGCAATACCTAGCCTCCCTAGGTATAAGACATGCACTAACCGCGCCGGCTCACCCGGCTGCGAACGGCAGGGCTGAGAGAATGGTCCGGTTTACCAAAGAAGGGTTGGAATGAATGGACGCTGGAGATATCCAACAAAAAGTAAACCGTTTGCTTACACTCCAGCACATAACGCCCAGTACTATAACAAATAAGTCCCCAGCAGAATTACTCATGGGGCGAAAATTAAGATCTCACCTGGATAGGTTACACCCAAATTTTACCCCAGAAAACCCCCCTGACTCCTCTACACGGTTCAGACAATTCGAAACAGACGATTTGGTATACGCCAAAAACTTCACCGGGGACCCGGTATGGCTACCAGGACAAATTATCCAAATTACAGGCCCCAAATCCTACCGAGTAAAATTAGACGATGGCAGGGAATGGAAGCGGCACATAGACCAGCTTCGATCTCGAATTATAGAAAGAACCACAGACTTACAAACATTCACAAAAAAAACCGGCGAAATGCAAACCAAGGTGGGGGGGGAAAGGCGAGAAACAAATAAAGAACTGTTTAAAACTAAACCTAACAATCAATACGAACAAAAAGAGCAAATAAAAGACTCACTGTTTGAAGAGACTTGCGGAAAGAGACCATCGGAAGGGGCCAGCCAAGCCAGCTCGACCTACCCCGAGGAAACGGGAGGGAGCGTCAAAACCGCCGGCCTAAGAAACTCAGGCGGCGGTAAAATGGCTGACTCACCCTTCCAGACTGTTCCAGGGAGAAGGACGGACGACACAGCAGCCCCATCCGAACCGGTCAAAGTCTTCACTGAGAATGAACCGCGCAGGTCAAGTCGAGTCCGGAAAAGCCCCACCTACCTGCGAGACTACATCACCACGTAGGACTGAACTAAGGGGGGAGGGGTGTTCTGTATGTAAAGTGGATGACTCCAAATCTACAAACCTGATTGGCTAATAAAATGAACACTGGATTGGTTCACTAGGAACCAATCCAAAGAGCTGCCAAAAAGGCGGCAAATCTAAACAACTGCCATTGGCTGCAAGCAGGCAAGCCAGCCTGTATAAAAGGCTGGCCCCGGCTTCAGCCAAGCGTTCCGTTTTACTGACTGGTTTAAAATAAAAGTATTTGTTGTTGGAACCCGGTCTACCTCATGTGTTTTCCGAACAAAACACTTCCAATCTCTCTTGACAATAGTAGAATTATAATTACACCCTTTTGACATGCCCAGTAACGTCTCCCACATCTGTAGGAGCCCCAATATTCTTCCTGCAGCCAGTGCCCCTAGTGGCAAGGGAGTGAAAAACCAGAAAATCCAGTTGCCTCTTGAAAAATGCACCATTGGGACAACCATGACCTGGATGATTGAGAATCTCCATTGACAAAGTTGATACCCAACCACATTTGGAAAAGTCCCCAACCCTTCTGTTCAACAAAGGGTGGGAGGGTTAGTGGGAGGGACAAGGAAATCAGGTGAGCCTTGTGACGGACAGCTGAAACTATCCTAAAAAGCCGAGCTCACATTTGGGGAAAAGAGAGACATCTTTGGGGGAAATAACCCAAGCAGGCAGAAATGTGTCCCTTTGTACTCAACTCTTATGTTTCCCACAGTAGCACATTTTGATGTGAAGGCTCTGATCTTTCAGTCCAAAGACTGAAATTATCTAGTGACACTTTTGTTTGCCTAAAGCCAAGTTCTCAGCCAGGAAATAATTACATTTCAGTCCTCCAGGGTCAGTGTGGGAAGCGAACTGCACCTGACTCCCGTGTCTGTCAAAAGTGTCCCCTGGAGGATTTGCCAAAAAGCAGAGCTGAAATCTTTATGATAATTTGCCCTGTTGGGACATCCGTGATTAATTCAATTACTTATTGGACTCAAAGATTATTGTGTGTTTCTCTGGAGAGAAATCAAATAAATCCCTGTTTGGTTATGGTAGAGCAAGAATTAAATCAGCCATCAAGAATTAATAGGTATGGGAACTCAGTCCTTGAAATTGGCTGAGGAGGGAATATATCACACCTGTGGTTGAAGGAGAAAAACAAATCTGACATTAGTTGGCATGGTAGTTGAAGAGAAAACCAGGGGTTTGATTAATGCCCGAGCATGTCACAGAACTGAAGTAACTTCCTGCTAAGTTAGAGTCAACATTTATTTTGAAAGTTAATGCTCAGGGGCATCACCACATAACAGCTGCTTGCAAATAGTATGACAGAGTCCAGAAGAACAAAATCAACTTTTGTCAGAAACTGGTCATCAGGACTGTGTGTAGTTAAAAATATCTTTCATACACACATGTAAACATACAGAGAACTTAAAGAAAACCAAATAAAAACAATGAAATGATGCATTTCACCCCAGGAAAGAAGAAAGGATTAAAGTTTTATAGGAGTCAAGAAGCAGAATGCAGACTCTGAATAATTTTTTTCAGTTTTTATTTATTTTAAAAGAAAAGTTTAGCGAATAAAAAAGAAAAACACAATGTACAATACATCGAATACAACTTAACATTGTCGACAAAATCTATATATACAAATACAAAATAATAAAATAAAACATATGCTTCTAAACAACTAAGATGGTGTGCTTTTTTCTTGGTAATGATTTTACTACTACTTAAATATCAGTGGTTCATCTCTTGTCATTTTGTATGTCTCATCTCTTAGTTGTTTCTTTGAGAATCGTATATGAACCTCTCTTGGAAGTCTAAAACATCTTGTATAGTTGGTATATATTCTATATACCTTGTCGATTTCCCTTTGAACCTCTTGGCCCTCTTTTTGTAACGCTTCCGCTATGAGATCTTCCATTAATTTGGGTAAGTCCTCCCCCTTTTTTTCTATTACATTCTGAAATCTGAGGAAGAAATCAGCCTTTTCCATCTCCAAATATGCAATTGCTTCTAATTTCTCCTTCTCTCCCATTAATTTCTGTTCTATTGATCTGTTTGTTTGACCTTTGCCTCCACTGCTTTCATTTTATGTTCTGTCTTTACTACTGTTTGCTGGATTGTACTTAACATTGTAGACAAAATCTATATATACAAATACAAAATAAACATATTGTCATGCCCCTGGTGGAGACTGACTCTGAGGAAGAGGAGGAATAGCCAACAGAGAGTGGGAGTGTGGCTCCAGGGATGGGGAGAAGGCTGGGGAAGAGCAGAGGCCGGCTGAGCAGTCAGAGGAGGATCCAGGCCCATCTCTTATCCTCCTAGGACACGCAGGGAGGAGAGGATCAGAGAAAAGCGAGGTCTGCTCAAGAGGAGATTGCCATGATCCTCCTCGTGGCTTGCAGGTCAGAGCTATGTATATAAGTTTGCAAGTGCACAGTTAGAATTTGTAGGAGTCAATTTAATGTTCACCTTGAAATAGGTTTATCTTTGCTGGTGTTCTTCCCATTGATTTTTTTCGGTTATTTTCCTGGAGTTTATGATTAGTTATCTTGGCTTGATTCGGAACTCTCATCAATGCAGTTTGTTTTAGTTTTCTGTTTGCCTCGTTATTTACTTTTGTGACTTTAAACTGTGCCTAGTAAAACAGTGAAGTTTAAGTTGAAGGCCTTACCGGACTTTAATGTATGTTTTGTGTTTTATATTATTTTGAGAGACTATGGGTCATCACACATATAAAACATATACTTCTCATCAACTAAGATGGTGTGCTTTTTTCTTGGTAATGATTTTACTACTATTCATTTCTTATTTGGTAAACATTCTTAATTAAACTACTCCATTCATCAAGTACATATCTTTTAAATTCCTGGTTTTTCTGAAGAAAATCTTGATTTGAGGCCTTTGGACAAGCTTTTTTGTGAATAATTTTAGATATTAAGGAAATCTGAAGATCTTTGTGGTGGAGTTGCAGTACTTACTTTGCTATAACAGAACAGAACAACAGTTGGAGATCTTCTAGCCTAATCCCTTGCTTAAGCCCATGTCACACTGAACCAACGGATGCAAAGAGGATGTAAAATGGACAAAAAAACTTGCCATCCATTGGAAAATGCGATGTACTCACTGCCTCCATTTTGCTTCCTCTCTATCCGACCAGCATCCGTCTATTGACGTTTCATCTGCTCAGAAAGTTTTGGGCTGCCCAAAACTTTTGCGTGGAAAATGTATCCAATGCGTCCATTCTGCATCCGCTACGCATCCGTTCTGCATCCGCTACGCATCCGTTCTGCATCCGTTATGCATCCGCTACGCATCCGTTCTGCATCCGTTATGCATCCGTTATGCATCCGCTATATCCGCTAGGCATCCGATATGCGTCCGCGCAACTCACATCTGCTCGGATGCAGGGAGGAAGCGGAATGGATGCAGAACGGATGCAGAACGGATGCAGAATGGATGCAGCATGGATGCAGCATGGAAACAAAGCATTTAAAATGGAAAAACCATTTGCAGAGGGGACCTATCTCGGATATTAAGGATGCCTAGAGGATGCCTAGCGGAAAACCTATATTTCCTATAAAAAGGGGGAGCAACTCATCTGCATCTCACTTTCAGAACAGCAGCCCAGTGGTGCAGACCTCTGCAGCCTTCATCTGACTCTTCCTCTTCCACAGCATCCAGTCATGTCCACCGTGGATTGCAACAAAGTCCTTTCGGCAGCCACCATCGTTCTGCAACAGTGCGAAGCCATCTGCAGGCTCTGTGAACTCTACTGCGAGAAGAAAAAGAGGCAGCCAAAAAGAGTCTGGGTCCGAAGATGGTTCGCCAGAAGAGCAGAGGACGGACTATACAGCAAGCTGATGGTGGAGCTCAGGAACGAAGACACTCGGGTGTTCCAGAACTTCATGAGGATGCCTCCAGCCATGTTTGATGAAGTTGTGCAGCGGCTGACACCCAGGTTGACCAAGCAGAGCACCAGCTTCCACCCCAGCCTGGAACCTGGGCTCAAGGTGGCACTGACTCTGCGCCACTTGGCCTCAGGGACCTCCTACAGGAGCATGCAGTACGGCTGGAGGGTGCCATCCAACACCATCAGCATTGTGGTCAGAGAAGTGGTGCAGGCCATCATCGAAGAATACAAGGAGGAGCTCCTCCAGTACCCCTCCACTGAAGAAGGATGGAAGAAAGTTGCAGAGCAGTGGTATCAGAAGTGGAACTTCCCCCACACCATTGGAGCCATAGATGGCAAGCACGTGGCCTGCAAAGCTCCAGCCAAATCAGGGTCCACTTATTTCAACTCCAAGGGCTTCTTCAGCATCATCCTCTTCGCCATGGTCGATGCTGATTACAAGTTCATGTACATCGATGCTTCAGGCAATAGCTCATCTTCAGATGCCCAGGTATACAACGCCAGCGTCCTCAAGGAGGGGCTGAAACGCAACCTCATCGTGGGCTTCCCAGATCCAGACCCACTGCCCAACGACACGCAAAATGTGCCCAACTTCATCATGGGAGATGACGCCTTCTCCCTCACAACCTACCTCATGAAGCCCTACACCTCCAGACGCCTCACCCGTAAAGAGAGGATCTTCAACTACAGGCTGTCCAGGGCAAGGCAGGTGGTGGAGAACGCCTTTGGCATCCTGGCCAACAGGTTCCAGGTACTTCTCACCACCATGCAGCATAGCCCAGAGTCTATGAGGAGGATCGTGGAAGCTTGCTGCATCCTGCACAATCTCATGCGCACCCGCTACCCAGTGTTACAGGACAGGCTTGTGGACCGTCAGCAAGTCAATGGGGACATGGAGCCTGGGGAATGGAGGCAACGGCGAAACCTGATAGATACTGTGGATGTGCAAGGCCCCAACAGAGCCTCACGTGAAGAGAAGAAGCAGCGTAACCTCCTGAGATGCTGGTGCAAGTCCCCAGCTGGAGCAGTGGAGTGGCAAGACAGGATGGTAGACGCTTAATGGATGCTTCCTTCAGCCTGTCTCATCACACGGATGAGATTGGGCCATGTATGTTGGGTGGGCCTACAATGAACAGGGCGTTTAATAAAGAGTTGTGTTTATTTTGACATGTGTGGATGATTATTACATTATTATTGATAATAAAGGGCCATAGGTGTTGCACCTGGGAGGGTGGACCATACAGTCCCACTATGCTTGCCCTGGAGGTTTATCTATCCCACAGCTATTACCCATCCCACAGGTATCCTAACCCATTCCAAAGCTATCCTTACCCATCCCACAAGCATGCAAAGGCTTAAACCATTTCTCAAAGTTTCCAGCAAGACTTTATTAAAAAAAAGAAATGAAGCAAGTGTGTGAATCATAAATAGACTTTATTAACAACAAGCTATAAAACAAAAAAGAGTCTCTGGCACTCCACTTGGTTGCTCAGTCTCAGGAGTGAAGGGTCCAGGTGCTGTGGAGGTGGCCTGTGCTGGAGTGCTTGTCATCAGCTCCTCCAGAAGCAGAAGCAGCAGAAGCGCCAGCCCCAGAAGAGCAAGCCCATGCTGCAGAAGCCCCAGGAGAACCAGAGTGAGGGCCAGGGGGTGGGATGGTAGCCCTGTCCCTCTTGTCAGGGCTGGCAACAGATGGCTGAGGCTTGCTGTGCTTCTACATGGTTGTGGGGTTGCTGGCTAGCAGGGAGGCTGGCAGGAACCAAGGCTGGCAGGAAGGCTGGCAGGCTGGCAGGCAGGCAGGCGCCAAGGCTGGCAGGAAGGGTGGCAGGCAGGCAGGCACCAAGGCTGGCAGGAAGGCTGGCACCAAGGCAGGCACCAAGTCTGGCAGGGAGGCTGGCACAAAGGCTCGCAGGAAGGCTTGCAGGCAGGCAGGCACCAAGGCTTGCAGGGAAGCAGGGACCAAGGATGGCAGGCAGACATGATTACCAAGGCTGGCAGGAAGGCATGCAGCAAGGCTGGCAGGGAGGCTGGCAGGGAGGCTGGCAGGAAGGCTGGCAGGGAGGCTGGCAGGAAGGCTGGTAGCAAGGCTTGCAGGCAGTCATGCAGGCAGGGCAGGCAAGGCAGCCAATCCGTCCGGCAGCAGGTCTTTCCTTTGAATGGTGACCTGCTTCCCAGCTGCTTCCATTATATCCACGGGGCTGACGCAATGCATCCTCCCCGCATGCACAATTAGCGCCAGGCATCCATTAGGCTTCTGCTGTGCATCCACTGTGCATCCGCTTCATCCGCTAGGCTTCTGCTCTGCATCCGCTCTTTCCGTTCCATGTCCGCTTTGCTGCGGCCCCCCGGAAGCCTAGCAGACGTGCCATCCGCTCCCATCCGCTTCCATCCGCTGGGCTTCCGTTCCGCATCCGCTTTGCATCCACCCTGAGTCCTCCCCGCGTCCGTGTTATCCGCTCTGGTTATGCAAATTTTTGCCCCTTTTGAGAGCGGATAACAACGGATGGAACATTTTGCTCATCCGCGGTGTCCTTTTTGCATCCGTTGGGCAGTGTGACATGGGCTTTAAGCAGGAAACCTGTAACAAACAAATGGTTGTTCAATTTCTTATTGAAAACCTCCAGTGATGGAGCACCCACAACTTCTGGAGACAAGCCATTCCACTGATTAATTGTTCCATCAAGAGTGGTATCCCCATATCTTTTTTGAAAAAGTAATTATGAGAATATTCTTTATGAGTCTAAACATCTGGATAGCCACAAATTTGCATGAATGGATTAGTTAGCAACATTTTTCTTCATTTCCAGACTTCCCAATTTGGAAACTAAAAAATATTAGCCAATTGTGAGATCCACTAACTTGTTTCAAAGGGTAACATCTAGGGGTGGGATTCTCACGGTTTGGATTGGTTCGGGAGATCACTGAACTGGTTGTTAGACTGGCAGCATCCCGCCACTGGTAATATCCAAGGTTTGTTCTCACTGGTTCTTTGAAACAAGCTATGATTTCTCACCCCAGATAAGAAGATAATTACTATGTTTCAGAAAGCTGACATGACTCTTGAAGGGACCAATAGGTGGCTTTCTCTAGCATGATTTATTTTCATTTGGTCTTTTAGGTTTTTTAGTAGCTTCATTACTGCTATAATCTTGTTTACCTAAGATGCAAAGTTTCTGGACACAATGAATTTACATTCTTGGCCAAGTTGTCTGATTTTACAGGATTTTCAATGCCATTTTACAAGAATAAGTACAATTTCCTCCTGGGCATTGCCAGATCATCCAGCAGACAAATGCGTTCAGTAAACATGAAAGAAGCAACAACTTTTAAAAGTTTAAGAAGGGAACAGAACATGTGCCCAAATAATTTATGGAGGAAAATGTGGTACTGAATATAGGGTTTTACAGAGAAAGGCAGGAAGTGCAATTACTAGGATTCTGCACTTTATTGGTTTCATTCTTAATTTTAGCATCCTGGAAGATAAACAGGCTGCAGTAATATCTTGTAAGGATGGACATCCAGATGTAACTCTCTCAATCCAGATGTAACTCAATGAGCGGGGAGATTTTCTTGTGGGAAAGGAAGGAAAGCCAACATGCAAAAGTTTTCATTCAGATTTGGTCTGAGTCCTGGAAGGGAGACAGCTCAAATCCCATGTTCCCTGCCATCATTTTCCATGCACATGCCAGAAAAAGGGTTTTTTGGGGTGGGTGGGAGGGATGCAAGACATGACTGCCAGGCTGAATTGGGAGGCCTTATGGAAAGGGTTCCCAATTACCAGGAATGCAGTGGCTCAGTGGCTAAGACACTGAGCTTGTCGATTAGAAAAGTCAGCAGTTCGGCGGTTTGACTACCGAGCACCGCACAACAGGGTGAGCTCCCAACCTAGCAGTTTGAAAGCATGTAAAAAAAATGCAAGTAGAAAAATAGGGACCACTTTGGTGGAAAGGTAACAGCATTCCATGCACCTTCGGCATTTAGTCATGCCGGCCATATGACCACGGAGACTTCTTCAGACAGCTCTGGCTCTTCAGCTTTGTAAAGGAGATGAGCAGTGCCCCCTAGAGCCTGAAACGACCAGCACATATGAGGGGAACATTTACCTATGGAAAGGGAAGCTAAGAAGTTTTGTGTTGGAAGGAAAATCCATCTTCCAAACTGGGAGAAAGACACTGGAAACATGGAGGCTGATTGGAAAGATGATTTATTGATGAAGCAGAACCGCCAACCACATGTGATTCTGGGCAGCTGACAAAATGGAGTTGAGAGTGGATGGGTTTTAATACTTTTTTGGCCTTTGTATTTGAGCTTCCTGTTCCTGTGCAAGAGCATGTCCTTTAATATTTTATTGGCTGTTGTCAAATTCCTATGTAGTCATGTAGGTGTTATGTAAGGGTCATAGTTGGCTCTATAGGCAAAAGAGGAAATGCAAATCCTCGCTGCTTGTCTGCCCTAATTTTGTCAACCTTTTGTTCGTTGCTTATCTGAGTTTCTGTCTTGATCCAGTCTTTCTGAATGGATGATCAAATCTGCATTTCTAAAAGTTGGCCTCTTCACTTTCTGTTTGGGGCAGGAAAACTGGGGCTGGTTTCTGTCTTTAAGAGCATGTTTCTCCATTTCTTTAGGGAAATAAAATATTCTGACTTTTTAATATTTCTCAAATACACTGCTCAAAAAAATAAAGGGAAAACTTAAACAACACAATATAACTCCAAGTCAATCACACTTCTATGAAATCAAACTGTCCAGTTAGGTAGCAACACTGATTAACAATGTCACATGCTGTTGTGCAAATGGAATAGACAACAGGTGGAAAGTATAGGCAGTTAGCAAGACATCCTCAATAAAGGAGTGGTTCTGCAGGTGGTGACTACAGACCACTTCTCAGTACCTATGCCTTCTGGCTGATGGTTTGGTCACTTTTGAATGCTGGCGGTGCTTTCACTCTAGTGCTAGCATGAGACTGAGTCTACAACCCACACAAGTGGCTCAGATAGTACAGCTCATCCAGGATGGCACATCAATGAAAGCTGTGGTAAGAAGGTTTGCTGTGTCTGTCAGCGTAGTGTCAAGAGCATGGAAGTGCTACCAGGAGACAGACCAGTACATCGGGAGATGTGGGGGAGGCCGTAGGAGGGCAACAACCCAGCATTAGGACTGTTACCTCCGTCTTTGTGCAAGGAGGACAGGAGGAGCACTGCCAGAGCCCTGAAAAATGACCTCCAGCAGGCCACAAATGTGCATGTGGCTGCTCAAATGGTGAGAAACAGACTCCATGAGGGTGGTATGAGGACCCAACATCCACAGATGGGGGTTGTGCTTACAGCCCGACACTGTGCAGGACATTTGACATTTGCCAGAGAGCACCAAGATTGGCAAATTCGCCACTGGCACCCTGTGCTCTTCACAGATGAAAGCAGGTTCACACTGAGCACATGTGACAAATGTGACAGGTCTGAAGATGCCATGGGGAATGTTCTGCCGCCTGCAACATCCTCCAGCATGACCAGTTTGGCAGTGGGTCAGTAATGGTGTGGGCTGGCATTTCTTTAGGGGGCCACACAACCCTCCATTTGCTTGCCAGAGGTAGCCTGACTGTCATTAGGTACGAAGATGAGATCCTTAGACCCCTTGTGAGACCAGATGCTGGTGCAGTTGGCTCTGGGTTCCTCCTAATGCAAGACAGTGCTAGACCTCATGTGGCTGGAGTGTGTCAGCAGTTCCTGCAAGACGAAGGCATTGATGCTATGGACTGGCCCGTTCCCCAGACCTGAATCCAATTGAGCACATCTGGGGCATCATGTCTCACTCCATCCACCAACGCCACAGACTGTCCAGGAGTTGGGGGATGCTTTAGTCCAAGTGTGGGAGGAGATCCCTCAGGAGACCATCCGCCACCTCATCAGGAGCATGCCCAGTTGTTGTAGGGAGGTCATACAGGAACATGGAGGCCACACACACTACTGAGCCTCATTTTGACTTGTTTTAAGGACATTACATCAAAGTTGGATCAGCTTGTAGTGTTTTTTTTTTCCACTTTAATTTTGAGTGTAATTCCAAATCCAGACCTCCATGGGTTGCTAAATTTGATTTCCATTGAACTATTCAACGATGTAAAGCACATTCAACTATGCAATGAACAAAGTATTTAATAAGAATATTTCATTCATTCAGATCTAGAATGTCTTATTTTTGAGCAGTGTATTTTTATTTTGAGCAGTGTATTTCATTCTTCTAGGAGGAAGAAGGAAAGCAGATATGAATAATCCTTAGTCCTGGGAAGGGGGGAAACCTGGGTTCCTTGGTTCTTACCTAGAATAGAATGGAATAACAGAGTTGGAGGTCTTCTAGCCCAACCTCCTGCTTTGGCAGGAAACCCTATACCACTTCAGACAATTGATTATCCAACATCTTTTTAAAAGCTTCCAGTGTTGAAGCATGCACAACTTCTGGAGACAAGTTGTTCCATGAATTGTTCTAACTGTTGGGAAATTTCCCCTTTGTTCTAAGTTGCTTTTCTCCTTGATGAGTTTTCACCGATTGCTTCTTGTCTTACCCTCAAGTGCTTTGGAGAATAGCTTGACTCCTTCTTCTTGTCATATCTTCTTCTGAGATATTGGAAGACTGCTATCATGTCTGCCCTAGTCCTTCTTTTCATTAGACTAGATATAACCAGTTCCTACAACCATTCTTCATATGTTTTAGCCTCCAGTCCCCTAATCATCTTTGTTGCTCTTCTCTGCACTGTTTTTAGAGTCTCAACAACTTTTTACATTGTGGCAACCAAAATTGAATACAGTATTCCAAGTGTGGCCTTACCAAGATATTATAAAGTGGTATTAACACTTCACTTGATCTTGATTCTAACCCTCTGTTTATGAAGCCTAGGTCTGTGTTGGCTTTTTTGGGAAGCTGCTGCACATTGCTGACTCATATTTAAATGGTTGTCCACCAGGACTCCAAGATCCTTCTCACAGTTACTATAATTGAGCAAGGTACCACATATATTGTACCTGTGCATTGGATTTTTTTTGTCGAAATGTAGAACCTTACTTTTTTCACCACTGAATTTCACTTTGTTGGATACCGCCCAATGTTCAAGTCTGTCAAGATCTTTCTGTATCTTACGTCTATCTTCTGGAGTGTTGGCTATTCCTGCTGGCCTGGAAAGCCATTTTTTTATTAGAGCTTCTAGGCTGCCACATTTAGTGGCTGGGAATTTGGAAGGGGCTTTAAAGGAGCAGTGGATGATTTACCACAACATTCTTTCTAGGAGAGTCAAGGACATTTCACCCTGCACCTAGAGAAGAGTGACTGGGGATAGTCTCCTGATGGAATGAAGACATGATGGGTCATGTGATGGACTGATGAAGGCAGAGGATGGATCTTGGATTTTCTTTTGAAGAAGGGAAAACCCAGAACTCTCAGATTAGGGTTTGCCCAGATGTGCCAATATGACATCTTTAATAAAAGATGGAAAGCCAAGACTGATTATAAGAGGAAGATTGAGGATAATTTTTACAGCAATAACATGAGGCAGGTGTGGCAAGGGATTTAACAAATTACAAACCATCAACAAACCAATGTCATCCTTGCTGAGGGGGATGCTTCATTGGCAGAGGAACTGAATCATTTCTTTCCTCGCTTTGAAGTGGAGACATCAGAGACAGTTAAATTACGACCACCAGCCAATTGTAGCCCCCACCATGTTGTGAAGGAACAGGAGGTAAAGAGCATTCTAAGGGCCTAGAAAGACTGCCGGTCCTGACAGTATCTCTGGCTGAGTGCTTAAAGACTGTGCTGATCAGTTGGCTTTACCAGGATCTTCAGTCGGTCTTTATTCCAATCCACTGTTCCATCTTGTTTGAAGGCTTCCACCATTGTTCCTGTTATGTCGTGGGAAAAGGAGACTCGGGACCAGTGTGACTTTCAGCTCTTTATTTAGTTCCTGATATCTGTCTGACTGCGGAGCCGTGGTAGCCTCCTTTATAGTGTCTGCTCGCAGCTCGCAGCCAATGACGGCTCCTTGAATCTCCCACCGCTCAGGCGGACCAATCACAGGGCAGCAATTGTGGACCAATCACAGTAGCATTGAAGAACCAATCACAGTGTAGTATTGGTGGATCAATCAGGAAGCGGTATTACAAGTATGCTAATATATAACACCCCTCCCCACTTGGTTTAGTCCAACCTACGTTATGTAGTCATGTAAGTTGGAGCGGCTTTTATGGTGTCTACTTGACCTGCGCAGCTCAGTTGCGTTGTTGTCTTCGGCCGGTTTGGACGGGATCACTGTTTCTCCTGTCCTTCTCCATGGGACCTCCTGGAAGGTGGAGTCAGCCATGCCTCTCCTGCCCGGCCTATCTGGGCTGGTAGAGTCGGCTCAGCTGCTCCCTTCCAGAGTGGTTTCATGTTGGTTTTCCGCTGCCTGTTCCTTTCTACCGAAGTCATCTCCAGGTAAGTAATTGTGGTTTCTTTCTGGGGCTACTGGTGAAGTTGGTTGGCGGGTTGTTGTTAGAGTTTGTTGTGATGTTTCTTGTGCTAGTGGAGGGTCTCCCCCTCCCCTCTTATTCATGTTTGAGGGATCTTCCCCCCTCTGGTCTGGTTATTATTATTTTTTAATGTTTGATGTGGTTCTGGCATGTGTGTGTGTTCTTTTCCTTTGCACCTGGGTTTGTTAGTGTTTCTTTCTAGTGTTCCTGATCTCATTTGATCTATGTGTCTCCTCCAGCTTCTTCCATCCTCTGTTTCTAGTCTGTATGACCAGGGTCCTGTTATCTGGGTTATTGTTGCTGGTATCCAAAGTGGGTGCCCCATGATTTTTTGCATAGACCAGGTCCCCTGTTCCGAATGTGCGGTGCTTACTAGAGGAGTCTGCTGGTTTTTCAGGGCTGTAAGTGGGGTGTAATCTATCAAGGCGCGATCTTAATTTTCTGCCCATCAATAGTTCTGCTGGGCTTTTATTCGTTGTGGTGTTAGGTGTGATGTGTTGTATAGTTTGCATTTTGCAGATTTTTTCTTGTATGTCCCCCATGTCTAGTTTCTCTATAGTCTCTTTTGTATACCGAACCATGCGTTCTGCCTGTCTGTTTGTAGCCGTCTGAACTGGCACTGTCAAGGCATTCCTTATGCCGTATTCGGCGAGGAACTTTTCAAATGTCAATGCCGTGAACTGCGGCCCGTTGTCTGAAACCAATAGATCCGGCAACCCAAGTGTTGCGAACAGCTTTCTCAGCTGTCTGATGACAGCTTCTGTTGTTGTGGAGTTCATGATGCTTCCAACCAATTTGAGTAAGTGTCTATTATTATTAAAAATGTGTGTCCTTTTGTCGGCCCTGCAAAATCTATGTGTATTCTCAACCAGGGTCCCCTCGATGTTTCCCAGTCGAGCACAAGTGCGGCAGGGGGTGTAGGTCTGGATTTTTGACATTGCGTGCACGTTTCCACCCATCTCCCAATATCCTTATTCATCCCTGGCCACCATACATAACTCCTGGCCAGGGATTTCATTTGTACGATACCTGGGTGTCCTTCATGCAAGATATACAGTACTTGTTCTTGGAGTATTTCCGGTAGGACTACCTGATCTTCCCATAGTATATAACCTTTTAAAATCGAGAGTTCCATCTGTCTGCTTCGGAATGGTTTAAAAGTCTCATCCGTCTCATTTTCTGGCCATCCTTTTCTTACCCAGTTTAAAATCTGCGCCATCTTTTTGTCTCTTGTGGTTTCTTTCACTATGTCCGCTGTGGTTATGGGTAGGTTTGGTAATGTTTCAATTTGTAGCATGGATGTGGTTCGTGCTGGGTCACTTCCCATTTCAGGTAGGGGAGAATGGCTCAGGGTGTCAGCGTATGATATGTCCTTCCCTGGCTGGTGGATTAATTTGTAACTGTATGCGGCAAGGAACTCGGACCACCTTGTCATTCATGGTGACAGTATGTTTGGGGTGGCCTTGTTTCCTGTGAGTATTCCCAAGAGTGGCTTGTGGTCTGTAGTTAGTGAGAAAGTCCTGCCATAGAGGTATTAATGGAATTGCTTGACTCCAGTTATCGCTGCTAGCCCCTCTATGTCCAATTGGCTGTAGTTTCTCTCTGCTTTAGATAGCATTTTAGAATAGAACGTGATTGGCGCTTCTCTCCCATCAGGGAGCATGTGGCTGAGTACGACTCCGACACCGAATGGTGATGCGTCGCAGGTGACTGTCAGTGGTAGGGTTTCGCTGTATTGAATTAACACAGATTCGGATGTCAGCAAGTCTTTTACTTCCTGGAACGTGGCTTCTTCATGTCGCCCCCAGGTCCAGGTAGCTGTCTTATCCAGCAATCTGTGTAATGGTTCCGCCGTCGTTGCCTTCTGTGGAAGAAAGACATTATAGAAGTTAATGAATCCCAAAAATGCTTGCAGGTCTGTTTTATTTCTGGGTCTGGGAGCTTCTTTTATTGCTTTGATTTTCTGGGCCGTGGGGTGGATTCCTTCTTTATCTATTAGATACCCCAGGAATTCAACTTTAGGGGTGGCTAGCTGGCATTTTTCTTTTTATACTTAGGTCCCGCCTCTTGAAATCTTTGTAAGACTTCCCTGAGGCAGCTTTCCAGTTGGTTCTTGTCACTAGCTGATACCAGCATGTCATTGAAGTATGGAACCATCCCTTTTATTCCTTGTAATAGGCGCTCCATCAAGCTTTGGAATACCCCAGGGGCCACACTGACTCCAAATTGTAGTCTTTTGCATCTGAATGCCCCCTGTGAGTCACAATTGTTTGTGCCTCCACTGTTTCGGTGTCAACTGGCAATTGCTGGTATGCTTGAGCCAAGTCGAGCTTCACGAAGATCTTTCCTCCCCCCAACAAATGTAACAGATGTTGTACCACTGGAATGGGGTATGCGCTTTGTTGTAGCGCGTGGTTGAGGGTGGCCTTATAGTCTCCGCAGATGTGCACGGACCCATCTGGCTTAATCGGGGTCACAATTGGGGTTTCCCACCTTGCGTGGTCTATTTATTCCAATACCCCCTGTGTGATGAGTTTATCCAATTGCTCATCGATCTTTGGTTTTAATGCAAAAGGGACTTGCCTTGCCTTTAATCTGATTGGGGCTATGTTTGGGTTCAAATTAAATGAGATAGGGGACCCTTGATACTTGCCTAGTTTTCCATTGAATACATCCTGGAAATCCCTCATCAGGCTCTCCTCCCAGTCTGTTTCAGTGATGCTGTTGATTCTGGTCACTCTGATTCCCAGGGGCACAAACCATTCAAGTCCCAGTAGCCTTGAGCGATCCCGGTCTATGATTGTTAATGGAGGAATTTCCATGTGCTTTCTGAAGTTAACTTGGAAATGTCCGAGTCCGACTACGGGGATCCTGTTCCCTTGGTAGTCCTTCAGGGTCAATTTTTGGGTCTCTATTTCCTTTCTTCGTATGCTTGGTATCAGTCTCTTAAGTGTGTTCCATGATACCACAGACAGGTATGAGCCGGAGTCCACCTCCATCTCGCATTGTTGGCCTTCGATGTTGACTTTCACATGTACCTTCCGGGCATCGGTTGCGCTCGAATGCCCAATGGTTATCATTTGGTGTGTCTTCTCCTTCCGGTAGGTTTCGTTGAGCTGTTTGCTTCTGTTTTCTCGGCTCCAACAACTCCCTGCCTGTCTTTCTCTTGTTCTGGGGGGAGTGCTGTCTCTTCGTCTGTGGCTGTAGTTCTTTCAGTTCCGGCAGACCCTTGCTATATGTCCCCATCTCTCGCAGTGCTGGCAAACCATGTCTAGGAAATGGCACTCGGAACAGGGGTGGTCTCCTCCGCACCTGGCACACTGGAACCCTGACTTACATTCTCTCCTCTCCCATCTATTTTTTTCCGATTGGAGTCTTTGTATTTCTTCTTCCTCATCGTCGATCTCGGACAAGGACTTGATGTCCTCATGGTGTGTGGTGGTGGTGGTGGCCTTGTGGGTGCCCTCTGGTTTCTTCTCCTGGGGTTGGCTTGTCTCTGCTGGTGTTTCCTGGGTTGCCGTATTCATTAGCCGCATGGTGGCTGTTGATTTTTTTGCGGCTTCGGCTGCAGTGGCCTCAGCAATGGCCTCGGTGACTGGGATGTTTGGTTGGCACATAATTGGCCCTCAGTATTCTGTCCAAATCTAGCCAGGCCATTTGCTTTACATCTTGAGGTTTAGCCAATGCCTTGGCCATATTGACTACTGTGGGCCCACAGTGTGTCAGCAACACGCCTCTCTTCCTGTTGTCTGAGATCCCCTGTAACTCATTACTCTCGAGGAACATGAGGAATCTGTTGATGTACGATTCCCAGTCCTCCATCGCTGGGTTGAACGGTGTGGGTGGCGAGTTGTTGCCAGCCATTTTGTCTTCACTCGGTTCTCATTGCCACATGCTCAACTGGTCTCCTTTGTCTCAGTATCCCACCTTCGTCGCCAGTGTTATGTTGCGGGGAAAAAAAGACTCGGGACCAGTGTGACTTTCAGCTCTTTATTTAATTCCTGAAATCTGTCTGACTGCGGAGCCGTGGCAGCCTCTTTTATAGCAGCTGTTTGCAGCTCGTGGCCAATGACGGCTCCTTGAATCTCCCACCGCTCAGGCAGATCAATCACAGGGCGGCAATTGTGGTCCTATCACAGTAGTGTAGAAGAACCAATCACAGTGTAGTATTGGTGGACCAATCAGGAAGCGGTGTTACAAGTATGCTAATATAGAACAGTTCCGCTGCCAAAGAAGTTCCCTTTCAATAACTTCAATGGTTACAGATCAGTGGCACTCATACCTATCATCATGAAGTGCTTTGAGAAATTGGTCTGCAAACACATCATTTCTGGTCTTCCACATACATCTGATAAACACCAGTCTGCATACAGAAGAAATAGATCTACAGAGGACACTATAGCCATCACTCTTCATGCTGCTTTGACTCATCTAGAACAGCAGGAGGGCTATGTGAGGATGTTTTTTGTAGATTTTAGTTCTGCATTTAACATAATTCTCCAACATAGACTAGTGTTTAAACTTCTGGAACTTGGACTTTCTTATTCAATCTACCTTTGGATTATGGATTTCCTGTCTGGCCACTCACAGAGGGTCAGATTAGGTAATCATACCTCTTTAGCCCTTATTCTTAACACTGGTACACCACAGGGTTACATGTTGAGTCCCTTACTCTTTACTCTTTATGTGCATGACTGCATTCCCACTCATGCTAGTAATACTATTACTAAATTTGCAGATGATATAACAGTGGTAGGACTCATTACCGGGGGGGATGAGTCTGCCTACCGAGATGATGTGACCAGTTGCTTTCGTGGTGTGGAGACAATAACTTGGTCCTCAACACCAATAAGAGCAAGGAGCTTATAGTGGACTATAGAAGGAACAAATCAGACATCCAACCCTCGCTTATCAATGGAGACTGATTGGAGCAAGTGGCCAGTTTTAAGTTTCTGGGTGTTACCATAAAAGAGGACCTGACCTCAGACCATAGTCCAATGACAATTAAATGGAAGGGACAAAAAAAAAAAAAGATCGAGATGGACATTAAACAATACTATTTTAAAGGAGAAAGACTTTATACAATGGATGGAGAAGGAATTGGTTTTTCTCTTTAAAGAAAACAAAAAAGAAGATACTTCAATACAGAATGTTTGGGATACAATGAAGGCATATGCTAGGGGTTTGATAATAGATTATACAAGAAAAAAGAATATTAGGAAAAGACAAACCTCCAAGATCCTGGAAGATGAATATAAAAGACTTGAAAAAGAACTACAGAAAATGCCACAGAAAAAAGATATCAAATTGAAACTGGATGTAATTAAGCATAAAATGGAATTAATAGAGAAAGAAGAACTGGCACAGAAAATTAGAAATTCTAAACAGAATTATTTTGAAGACGCAAATAAACCAGGTAGATGGCTAGCATATAAACTGAGAAAGGAGAAGGAATCAAGAAAAATATTGAAAC
>BLBF01000243.1:1060517-1162986 GCA_015471245.1 Laticauda colubrina | reverse complement strand
CTAACCCTAACCCCGTAGAGGTAACTGAAAGCAGGGGAGATCCGGGTAGGGCTCTGGGAGAATCACAATCCCCCTCCTCAGCAGGTTTAACTCCCTTTTCCCAAGGCGGTGGAGCGGCAGTCAGCAATGGCCGCCACAAAGAAGCTTTCAGCCGGATAAGATTGTGCAGGAGGAAGTTTGGAAAAGTGAAAGTTTTTGGCTGATCTGGATTGTTAAAAGCAGCAGAGAAAAGTTAAAGGGAAAGTTTTTTTTTCTTCTCACTCTCCTTCCCTACGGAAATAGCAGATGGAAATCGGAAAAACCTGCTTTGGCATAGAAGGTAATTAAATCTGAAATTAAAGCCACGGGGATATTAAGATTTCTGAACATTGGAACTAAAAACCAAAAATTTTCCTTTTTTTTTGCTATAAGTGGGAAGGGAGAGGCAAAGAATATATATTAAGATTTTGTTGGAGGAGACGGCTTGGAACTTTTAAGATCAGAGATAACAGCAATAAGACTTTTAAAAAATTACTTTGGAACTGTGTAATTAAATTTCACCCCAGGAAAAGATAGTACAAAAAGAAGAAAGTGCTAAATGAAACAGTTTGTGCTGATTTGGATTGCTTTGTGACTTTGGAATCTTGAAAACTATTTTTTGAAAGACTAAAATCATTTGGGTTGTTTAAAAAAAATAAAAAATCTTACAGTGGCATTATCTGTTGAAGAATTGAAAATAGAATATAAAAAGTTAAAAGAAGAGGAACAGGATGGCAAGGGCTCTTCTGGATCTGTTTTCCACTTCTTAGAAATGGCGATTTCTACCTACCAGGAATTACAACAACAAGAAAGCTGGGATGATGAAGAAGAAGAAGCCATGTTTAATGGACAAATAATTTTAGTTGAGGAAGAAAAGGGAAAGGGAAAGGAAATGGAGAATTCAAGATTTAAAAAAACAACCAAGAAAGGGAAAAATAAGGTGAAAAATTGATACAATGTCAGGAAGCAACAGAAAAGAGGAATACAACAGAGAGGGGAGACCAAGAGGGTGGAGATTGAGAGATGGGGGGACAGAAAGATTAGACTGGGTAAGAGAGGAAGGGAAAAAGGGAAGAGAAGTTATAAAGACTTAAAACAAGATGTTAAAAAACAGGGTTTTTTTAGAGACAAAGGGTAAAATGTAATTAAAGAAGAGATTCTGCAAAAGTGCACAGGATTGCATTGTAGTATTTGTATTTGAAATAGAGTTAGAAAATTGGAATATTATATGAGTTAACAATATATTAAAGGAAATGTGTAAAATGTCTAATAGAGTTTAATTAGCTATGGAACATTGTTTTTACGATACTATAAGCTTACTATTTTTTTTTCTTTTTTATTACTTTTTATTAATTGAAAAAGAATGGACAAAAGATACAAGTAAAATGATTTAAATTGAGATGAAATAAATAAAAGAATTAAGAGAGTGAAAAGAGGAGAGAAAATATATAGAAAATGTAGAATGATAAATGAGATATGAAATAGTATATAAGGTGAGCATGAATTTGATTTATGTCTGTATAAAAAGATGCTAACCCAGGATTAAGCTGCTTTCCAAAAAAAAGTTTTATGTTTTCATGTTTAGTGTTTTTGTTTGTTAAGTTAGCTTATTGAGAATTAATAAAATTTTGGAAGAACGTTAGAAGAGAATAATGAAATTGTAAACAAGACAGATGAAAGTATAAGTACAGTGAATAAAGAGATATCGAAATTTAGGTAAAACGAGAAGTTGGAAAAAGAATAAATAAGATATGCATATATGATAATCTGGAACTATATTGTATTCAAATAAGATGTTTTATTTGTTTTGTTAAAACTTAATAAGCAGTTTTTAGAAAAGAGATTTTATGTTATTAGGTTTTATGTTTTGTTTGTTTGTGTATTGTCTTTAAAAACTAATAAAATTTGTTTAAAAAAAAAGAAAGAATTCAAACATCTGTGATTGCTTGGCTCAGAACAAAGATAATGAAGGATGTATAAGAATTGTGTAAAATCTTGTCTGTTGTAAAAAATATGGACAATTTTCCTTCCCTTTTTTTCTCACAGTATTATCCACCAAAACAAAAAGGGTGTGGAATTCATTGGTGGAACAACAACTTATTGATAGAATGTAGAATTAAACTAAGGAACTCCCTGTGGTTAGATTTGGTGACGGTTGCCAAGTTAGACTGCTTTCAAAGAAAAGAGAGAACACGGTCGTGGCAAGTTTAGATGAGCAGCCTACCCGTATTACGCTCATAATTATATCCCTCATCCCCTAATTAGCTGTTGGAGGTTGAGCGAGGGACAAGGCAAAATATCTTTGTGTCCGCCTAGCTGCCATTCCAGGTTGCAAAACAGGGCTTCGGCTAATGTAGTCTTAAGAGCTCTTCCAATGTTCTGATGTTCTCGATGCGTCAAACAAAAGTAGGGAAGGTTCCACTGATTGTTTCTTATGATGTCAAGTCCTTCCATTTCCATGGATGCACACAACCTTCCAAAGAGGTTAGTTGCTCCCACCCTTTTCTTCACATTTGATAGACTCCAATCTGAAAAGATTTATTTAAGAAGTAATGAAAGCAACTTTCGGATACAGGTTGGTGCTTCTCACGGGATTCCAGGTTGTGTGGGGGTTCCTTGGGATATTTGAACCTGCCTTCCAGAATTGCAATGGGGGCTTCTATATGCAGATGAACTTTATGACTTGCTAATACCCGTTTCTTTCCAACTGCGTGCATTGCCTGACGTTAGTTGTTCTCAACTTGAATATATCTGTTCGCTTTCTGCTTACACAGCACTGAATTTCTGCTGAAAGTAGCTCAGTGATAAAACAGCTTCGTGCAAAAGATAAAGCTGATATCGCTTTTATAATGATACATTGCTAACTTGTATTAAACTAGTACCTAAACAACCATCAAAATATATGGTTGTGATATACCTTGCTTATCTTGGTCCTTGCTCGTAATTCAACATTCCTTGTGGTCAATTACAAATTATGGGAACTGTCCTTAAAAGTCCTTGGAGACTGATAGGTTGTATGAAGTTTGTTGAAGTAATTCCCCGTTAGGAGAATGAGCGCATCCAGGGAGACGTATAGAGAGTAGTGTTGGAATAATACACACAGAGCACACAGATACACTGTACAGTAAATGTAGGTTTTTACTTCCAGAAATGTTAAGCAAAGTCCAAAATAGGCAGTCCAAAGTCATTCACAGGTAAAATTAGTCAGTTTTCATCCAGAGATAATCCAAATATCAAATTCTAGTGTCAAAAACAGTTCAGTATTCGACTTACATTAAATCAAGTAATATCACTCAGTTAGAAGAAATGGAGCAACGGCAATACTTTCCAACAGAAGGAAACAAAGATACACTCACACTCTCTTCTGAGATTCAGACAGACTAAAAAACCCAGGTCTCTGGCTCCATCTTATGGCCGTTTGAAAAACCACACCCAATTGCATGCTCTTGCATTCCCTTAAAGAGGCAATATTAAAATGTCTTTCCTGGTTTATATATTTCTAACCCAAATACCTGTTAGGTGATTTATATTCCTAACAAAGTTGATGTGTCGTCAGTCGTGCAAAAAAATGTGGGAATTCAGGGGAGATGTTGCAAAATATAATGGAATTTCATTTCTTTAGATAATATTTTTTTAGTGCTACGGGTGGCTGGTTGTGTGAATGTGATAAATACTGCAATTTCTTTTACTGCTTTTGGGATACCGTTACAGGGCAGCAATTTGGAGTTTCCTTGGTGGAGGAACAACAGACTTTCAATTGTGTCAGGACAGTTAAAAAAGTATGGTGTCATTTTTTTTTTGGGGGGGGGGGGTAAAACCTAGCAACAAACACTACTTTAACCCCATCTAAGGAGAGAAGGTTAATTTAATACTGCCCTCCTGAGAATTTAGGGAGAGTATTTCCAAGTTACAGACCTGCTCGCTTAGGATGAATGTGATCCCCATCCAGAGCAGGTCAACCCTCTGATGGGATAAAATATAACAATCATCCGTTGAGATTGAATTCAGCTTTTGTTTGACTTTGCTTCCTACTTATTATTCTAGTATAATTATATTGTAATTCGATCTGATTGCAAAGGTGAGAGGTTTCCTTTGCAAAGCTGGTTCAAAACTCCATAATTCTTTCACAATCCTCACAGGTTGAATAAGACTGTGTGTTATCTGGAAAGCTTCCCTGGGTGACTTTCTCAGAAATTACGGCAGCCAGAGAGGTAGGGAGATTTCACTCTAGGTGACAAGTTTAGGTTACCTCAACAGCAAAGGTGGGTGGTACCTCCAGTGGCGGATGAAGGCTCGCTGGTGCCTTAAGCGCTGACAAATCTTGGTGCCCCCCCCTTTGTACATACTATACAAATGAAGCCATATTCTCAACTTTGTGGTGCCTCCTTTAAGCCTGATGCCCTAAGCAGGTGCTTAGTCTGCTTAATGGTTGATACGCCACTGGGTACCTCAGACGCTGACTGGATGTTTGGCTGTGAGGTCAACTGAACGTGGCCAACATATACGATTTTTAAAAAGATACCAGGTGGCCCAGATAGCTTGAGTCCACCATATGTCTTCTAGGAATTGAAAGAAATCAGCTTTGCTTCTGAGCCAGGAATCTCCTTAAAATTCACAGGCAAATGCTTGAATCAGAAATGAAGTTTATTCCAAAAGGATATAATATATCATCGCCCTGAGCCCTTTAGAAATCAACTCAGGTAGGGAAAACTAGCCTTTGTTCCTAGCCTGAAACAAGTGAAAGAGTGCCCATCCCTTCCTAAGGATTCTGGGAAAGTAATTAGCCAGGTTTCCAAAAAAATGAGCGCTCTGCAGTCAGGTGCCCTGCTGCATTCAGTTTCTGCTTATTTAGCAGTGCAGATAGAGGTGGTTAATCAGGGAAGGAATCCTTTGTTATATAATTAGGAAGATTTCTCATATTGCTAGAAAGATACTCACCTAAATAGGCTGACCATGCTAAGACTTGACATGGATACATTATATACAAAAAAGAGGATTTGTGTCCAGAGAAAAAGTTGTGCAACGCTGGCTTAAAGGCCACTTGATAGGCACCTGCCTAAGCAAGGGATTGGACTAGAAGACTTCCAAGGTCCCTTTCAACTGTTATTCTATTCTATTCTATTCTATTCTATTCTATTCTATTCTATTCTGTTCTGTTCTGTTCTACTCTACTCTATTCTGAGGTGGAGGCTGTTGCCCTCCCCTTTCTGAATCCCTATATTCTCTCTCCTCCCCCCCATCATTCCTTATAGATTGCTGCTGGAAGAACATAAATTGTGTGAAGAAAACAGACTTAACAAAAGAATTGCATTATATGTAAGAAATCACAACATCTTTACAGAAATGCATAAAACCAATAAAAGACTCCTTCGATGAATATGGTTTAATATAAAATGAAAAAAAAGAATAGTGTTGGCATACTGCAGGCCACCCAACCAAATGGAGGAAATAGATGAAGTTTTTGCTTACCGGTTAGCTAAGCTGTGCAGGAAACGCACTGCAGTAGTTATGGGGGACTTTACCCTGGGAAACAAACTCTGCACCAAGTGGGAGATGAAACAGATTCCTGGCAAGCCAGCAGTGTGCTGCGGCTGCCAAAAGAGACAATGCAATTCTAGTCTGCATTAATAGGATAGAATCAAGATCACCTGAACTGTTAATATCGCTTTATAACGCCGTGGGCCTGGGCTCTGGTTATCTGTGGGGACACCTTCTCTGAGTCTTCTAGTCTTAATGAGCAACCCAAGAAAATAATGTTCCAAACTGTATGTATAAAGGTAGAGGAAGCACACGAGTCCAAGAGAGCAATTTGCTGAGTGGACAGGCTGAGGAAAAGATTGCACAAGTGGACCTGAAGCAAACCAGCGTCCGACGTGGCTCTCCAGCAACGGTGTTACAACCCCTGGAGTCTAAAAACCGCCCCTGCCGCCACATTCTGCAACGGGTGAAGCTTCCAGATAGCGCCAAGAGTAGCCCCATGTAGAGCACATTGCAGCCATCTCCTTTCAGGATAATAGAATCATAATTCAGAATAATACAATGGTTGAATATATTTGTTTTACCAAGAAGGCGACTGCAAGTTTTGAAAGTGGAACAAACCAAGTGCTTATGTATCCACAGGCCAGAATAATAGAAATCTAAATTTGCATTTCAATAGTCAGAAATATAAGGTGCGATGAAAGTGACTGCCTCCAAGCATAGGTCCAAACTGAGATCACACACTCCCGAGGGGTGGCTTGTAACAGTTAGAAGAAAAATAAGCCCCCCATTTGCCACTTTGCTTGGAGTGATGCCATCACAAGGAAAGGGCATAAAGCATTACAGGCCCTGGTACCAATTTCCCCAGAGCAGCAGCAGCTGATTGCTAAAAATGTAGGCAGTGCTGCTCAATGCATGGCCGATTGTCTGTTCCGTTATTTATTTTGTCATCTCTTCTTCATCCTTCCAGCGCAGTCTAATTTCTCCCTGACATCTCATAGCGTCTCTAATCACACTCTTTCACCTGTTGTTTCCATACAGGTTATACAACTACCGTGTTTTACCCTGTTTCCTTTCGTTTGATCAGCATTTTGATGGACAGCATGGCACAACAGAAAACTAAGCTAAAAGTTAAGAAAAGTATAGCCAAGCAACAAAGCACCTTTGAGCAATTTTTCACCGAGAGAGAGCAACACCTGAAGAAGGAATATGCCACCCTGACAGAGTATATCAAGGACTATTCAGATCGGGTGGATCACTTTCAAGACGAAAATGAACTCCTAGACAAGGAAGCCCAGGAGATCCAAGAAAACAACAAAGCTTACCTCACCTACTTAGCCAAACGCACCCTCCTGTGCCAGAATGCCATCATTACTTTAAATGACCAGAACCGATCAGATCTGGCCTCTGTCCTGAAACAGAAGGATGAGCTGACCTCTCAATACAAAGACAGAGAGAAGGAGGTCAGGAGCCAGTTGATTGAGATGGAGACCAAGTATTCCCTCATGAACAAGGAGGTTGATGATCTGAGGCCCTTCAAGGAGCTGCAGTCTGACCAGCTTTCCCGTATCTGGGAGCTGGAGAAAGACCTGTTGGCCATGAAAATCCACCATTCCGAGCAAATGCACACTGTCAAGAACCAGTTCCTGCAAAAGAAGGCAGAATATGAAATGGAATCCCAGCAGAGGGTCCAAGCTTTGGCCAAAAAGGCTGAGAAAGAGGCCGTGCGCAGCCTCATCCAACACACCAAGCAGATAAAAGCTGAAAACGGGAGATTGCGCAATGAACTGCTGAATCTCATCAAGAGAGCCCAGGGCCTAAAGGCCACTGTGCATCAGCTCCAGGAGCAGAAAGAACAGCTTCTTCAGGAGCTCCAATATGGGAAAGATTTGGCCCATGTGCACAGCTGGCTAAGTCAGCAGAGGAGAGCCAGGGGCAGGACCAGATTGCCTACCAGGGCTCGGGTAGGCTTTCCTCTCCAGCTATCCATGAACAAAAGGCCAGAATCTTTCACGAGTCTCCAAGGGCCAGCAAAGACACGGTCAACAACACAGACCCAGAGGACCCAGAGCGTGGGAGACACAAAGGCTCCCATAGCACATACGGCACAAAGGCTCCCATAGCACACACGGCTTGCGTGTGGGCCTTTAATGGCGACAGCAGGAAGACTGGAGTAGCCCTGGATTTGATACCGTTTTATTCATTATGAGGGCTATTAATGACTAATCAGATCTATTATGGTAGAATTGATACTCATCTGATGATGAATTCCAGTTTGATAGTTCAGATTCCCACAATGCAGAAGAAAAAGGAACTGTAGACAGACAAGACTCTAGAGAGCAGATTGCAAAGACGTGGTTCCGTCAGGTCTTAGAAAGCAATGCTATGGTGCCAGTTTGGTGTGGTGATCCAAGAGATTGACTTGCATCAAAAAAAAAATAACCAAAACCCCATATAATTTATCCAGAGTTAATTTTGCTACACTGATTCATCTCGTTTTTGGTCCAGTGACTTTCTGAATAGATTGTTAAATATATGTATATGGCATTCACCAAATCTTTTCATAAGTTACTCCATGTAATGATCAGCATTATGTGCTGCAATGATCGTGTAATGATCAGCAAATTTAGTTAAGCACCAGCTGGAGGGTTTCACCTCTTGAGTAGCTGCCTCAGAGACCGTAATTGAGTGCTTAAAACAAGCAAATCTAATCAAATTGGAGAAGTCAATATCATGAACAATGAAATAAGATTGGTTTGGCATGATCTGTTTTAACAAACCTATGCTGACTGCTAGTTATTTTATTTGTTTCTAGATGTTGGCAGATCTGTTTTTTATCATCTTTTCTGGTATCTTCCTGGGTATTGATGTTAGGCTGATTGGTCTGTAGTTTCCCGAGTTTGTTTTTTTCCCCTTTTGAAGACAGGAACCACATCAGCTCTTTTCCAGTGCTCTGGTAGTTCCCAGTGCTCCAGGATTTTTGAAAGATATGGTGCAGTGGATCTGAGATGACCTCTGCCAGCTCCTTTAAAACTCTGGGATGTAAGCCTTCAGGCTCCAGTGATTTGTGTTCAAGATCTGACAGGTGTTCTCTTACTATTTTTTTATTTATTTTATTTCTGGTCTGTCTATTAGTTATGTTTTGGTGGGCTGAGCTACAGTTCGTTTTTGCGCAAAGACCGAAGCAAAGAATGAGTTAAGTAGCTCTGCTTTCTCTCTGTTGCCTGTTACTTCCTTGCCATCTTCTCTCCTTAGTGAACTGATTGCTTCCTTGATTTTTTCCGTTATTTATATGTTGGAAGAAACTTTATTATCTTTGACTTTTGTTGCAAGTCTTCATTCGTTCTGAGCCTTTGCTTTCCTGACTTCCTCTCTGCAGATTCTGGCTATCTGCTATTGTTTTGCCTTAGTGGTATGACTCCCTTTCCAAATGCATCCAGTCCAGGGCCCAAGTCCAAATCCTCTAGTTTTTCATACTATTGTAGATGTCTTGATGGGAAAAATACCTAATTGGCAGACTGTGCATTTCTAGAAATAGGCTAGAGCTAATGGAATTTAACATATTGGGGATAATCACTATGGAAAGCCACAGCAATATTTACATCCACATTTGAAATTAAAAAGAATTTATAAGTATTTCATAACATATGCTTGATTTGAAGCCCTAGGAGAAAATGAACATATACAAATACATTTAAATATGTGTAATATTTAAACGTACAAATAACATTTAAAAGGCTGAATTATGACAATGGTTTTCCATTGGCCTCTATCTCCTCCTCTGCATCAGAAACCTCATTTTGCAAGCACTGGTCTGGAGCTGCCGCACCAGTTGTTCAATCAAGAGCGGGAGGCAAAGTCCACACTAAGCTTCCTCATTATGGCTCCATGGCTCAGACCCTGCTGAGAATGCTTCACGGAATTGTAGTTTTCCTTCACATATTTTGCAAATGGAGCGAGTAGGGCTTTGGCTGGGGTGCCATCTTTGAGTCTGGGCTGGCGAAGCTCCAGCTGCCCCTTGCAAAAAGCGCAGACAAAGCGCTGTGTGTCGAGGGATTTGGAATGGCGCCCAATTCTGAAAGGCAAACACAAGAGGTGTCTTTGAAGACAGAAAGCTGCCAAGGAAAGGCGAAGGTGACATGCATCTACAGCCAAAATTGTAGAAGCAAAATCTTCAGGAAAGAGGTTTATTATTTGACTGAGAGAAAACTATTATCATCTCCAGCATAAACAATTAATGGCCATCAAAAACTCCATACACAATTCTATCTTGAAAATACAGATTGTAACCAAGAACCATGGTTCAGACTCACGTAATACTATCTTAAGACAACCTCCTATAAAATTCTACTTCAGTGTACAGGTTTTTCTCAGGTTGCACAGCTGTTGGGACCAAAATTTCCACCTCCATCATAATACTGCATCCCTTCGCGATGACAATTCCACCAGTCCCAGCTGCTACTATAACCCCAGGATCACACAGGTTAAGTGACTGTGGCGTGGGAAGAGGCAGGAGCCCCAAACAAAGCAGGCCAGTGGGCCAGAGCTACAGGTGAGCAGACAGGTGCCCAGAGTGGGCACTATGGAGGGCTGGACAGTATGCAGAGCATGGACAGATGGGTGCCACAAGCGAGAACCAGGTGGGCGGAAAAGCCAGGGAGCGAGCAAGCCGCCTCATGGAATTCTCTGGTCTTCAGCCTTAAAACTACTGCACACAACACTTGTGGCTCTTTCTTGGATTCTCCCTTGCCAACAGTTTGATGACTTCAGTGAAGTCTTTGCCTTGAAATTTTCCAAGTATTCTCTTTCCCATATGACATCGTATCTCAGCTGTGCCAAGTATTAAAAAAAGAAAACATGTTCAATGTGGAACCTCTTGTAGATAAGGCCCATAATCTCCTGGATCAATTCATGGGTTGAACTCCTAAGCTGCCTCCAATTCCAAAGTTAGAAGTGTGGCAGGATCTAAAGGGGGTTGATATTGGAGTGTTCCAGGACCTGAAGCCTGGGGAAAGCCTCCAATCTCAACCCCCTTTCACTCCTACCAACACTTCTAACCATTTCAATAGGTAGGCAAGAAAAGGATCAAGATATCCCAGTTTCAGAAAAGCAAATGCATATGCTCTGAAACATTTAATCATATTTCAAAATGATAAAACTGAAATGGACTCCATCTAAATTTATTCATCTGCTAAATAAAGCAGATGAGTAGAACTATTGGGAGAATGGTTTACCAAACGGCAGATGAGGCAGCATCTGTGAATTTAGAAAAAGAAAGAAAAAGTACTGCTAGGCGAAAGGAAATTCTCTACTCACGTGTTTTTGCACTGTAAGCATTCATAAGTAAACTTGTATTTTATCTCATAGTTGTGGCACCGTGAGACTACTGGGAGCTCTGGATGAATCATAGCAGACTTCTTGGCATATAAATTCCAGAATCGCCCGTGCCCATCTCGAACACCATGAATTAACCATGTTGCTGCATGACACAGTTCGTGGATGAGAGTATCCCGAAGCCGATCTAACCATGGCATGAAATAAGAGAACAATGAAACTTGTCTGTATGTCATGTGCTTTGCTCTGAGACTAAGTATAAAATGTTAACTTTGTAAGGCATGGAAGACCAGGACCTCGCATGAAGAAATAAACTGATCTATTATAACTCATGCCTCAGCACAGGAATCTACTCAACTAATGTTGTCAACAGAATTCAAGGCTTAGTTTGTAGCTACATAGCAACTCGAGGCTGATTCCTCTTTTGACTCCGCCCCCCCAGATCCCGCACTCCTCCTACGATAATGTTCCAGCTAATGTTTTATTCTGGAGTGGAACATTTAGCCAAGAACAATTAAAAACCACCATATAGGATATGTGAACTTATAATAAAAAGGTAAAGGCTTCTCCTGTCCAGTTGTGTTCGACTCTAGGGAGGAAGTGTTCATTTCCGTCTCACAGCCAAAGAGCCAGCATTGTCTGAAGATCATGTGGCTGGCATGGATATATGCTAGAGGCGCATAGCGCACTGTTACACCTTCCCACCTATGTGATACCTATTTATCTACTCGCGGTTGTCTGTTTTCGACTGCTAGGTGGACAAGAGAACTAGGAATATAATATCTTTATTCATACAAATGGTAAAGCAGAGAATATTGTTGCAGTTTAAATCTGAGAAACGATAATTTAACCAAGTGGTCAATTTCTTCCAGTTGGCCTGATTTCTTGCCACCATTAAGAACAAAAATGATCAAGCTACATGATGCTCCCAATAATGCAGAAGAGCTGAAAATTGCCTCATTTAGAAGGACAACTACTTGGCTGCTGTTGAAGAACCCACAGGAAGCCCAATTTGTATGAATATTGGAGGCGGGGGGAGGAGGGAAACAGGTAATGTAAAAGAGCCAAATGGCTTGGACACTTCAACTGCCCAAATTGTATTAAAGTAAGAACTGCAAATCTGAAACTACTCCTCCCTGCCTCCCACTACCATTCCTGGACAATAAGAAATCAGAGGAATGGTTTTCAATTTCACACAAAAAACATGGCTGAACTTCCAAAGGGGAATTATCTTCCTAAGAACAGCCCTCTCGGAACATGAAGATGACTTGTGACCGCCCACCAGTACTTCAGGAAGTTGCTCCTCACAAGGAAACCACAAGACAGGCAAGTTCAGAGCTCTGGGTGAATGCCATCTCTGCTCAAACGGTGGCCAGTGCTTTTATAGATATAGGGATCACATACTTCCTTTTCTAATTAAGTTTTGGAAATTGCTTGTTAATTGTTTTGTTATTAGGAACCTTTGCAACAAAGTTTTAGAGTGTCAAATGAGGTACCTTTAATTCTTAATGGAAGAAGTTTTAAATATAAATATTTAAATTTAAGGACTTTTTAAAACATTTTTTTTAATAAATAGCAAAAGGGTGATTATAACATTGACTTTGAAAAAATTATAACTAAGGGTCCAGATGGATTTGAAATAAGATTTAGAATTTAATTATAAGGATTCTTTCCATAGGAAAATGCTGTTGTTTTGGATTCTTTTTTTTTAATGATAGGATGAGACTTTGAAAACACCCATTAAAAGGAACCAGGAAAATCTAAAGATTACAATTAAAAGAGATGACCACTTAAACTGGACTTACTAATACAGAATGGAACAAAATACTTTAACATGGGAGATACTGAAGAACATATGTGAACAAGAAATTCAAGAAACCAGAAATATTTTTATTGGGTGTTCTGCTGGAAAAATATAAGGAGACTATATACTTGATTTTACATGTACTAATTGCAGCTAGAATTGTATATGCACAACAATGGAAATGTGATGAGATCCCAACAGATGAGAACGCAATTAAGAAAATACTAGAATTTGCAGAAATGGATAAACTAATGTTTACTATTGAGGACAAAGAAGAAACTAAATACTTTTTGACATGGGGTTTATTTTATGAATGGTTAGACAATAAAAACCGAAGCTAGAAAGATAGGGACATAAAAATGATAAATGTTAAAATGGAAATCTGTTAAAATGGATAAGCTAAATATTATTGTTATTACATATTAATGTTATTGTGATGAATGTTATTGTAAACAACCTATAATGATCGCCTAAAAACAATTGTACCCAAACAACACACAGTTTGATTGAAACGGAATTTTTTATATACAGTATTATACATAGTAAAGCAAACAAAACTAGGGGGAAAAAGGAATACATGTGAACAATGGATCCAGAAGTTAATTTTAGGAACTGTATACCTACTATTATAGATAGACTACGTTTAAAAGATATTATGGAAGATGAACAATATTTATCCAACAAGACTGAGACTGATCTGAAAGTGGATTTAAAAATGAAAGGCCACAATAATGATATGGAAAAAGTTATCATGATGGACATAAAATTGAAACTGACTGATGTCTTAATATTAATAAAAAGGGATGCACAAAGAAGAAACCAAAAGACTGACTGGGATAATTTACTTATATTGGATTTACAAAAGAGAATATTTCCCTTTTCTTTCTCCATTACCATCGTGTATCCTGTTTAAATCTTTCTTAACTGAATCTAGCAAGTGGTATCCCTCCCCTTCCAGCTCAGAGTGCTAAAGGAGAGTTGGGGGGGGGGGGGGCTTGGTGCTCTCTGAGCTTGGTTGTTTTCTTGTAGAATCCAAACTAGGGAACAGCATCAGCACACAGTTTGGGGAATGAAGAAAACTGCAAGAAAACAACCAAGCTCAGAGAGCACCAAGGACCCACCCCCCATTTCAACCCTGAGCTACAGATCTTCTCCTCTATTGAAGAGAACTTGCCTTTGCATCCATGCAATCTGTGACTACACCTGTTCTAGTCAGAAAGGCAAGAGGGCCCACCTGCAGAATCACAGACTTTTTCTGAGAGCATTATCTTGGCGTAACGCTGCATCTCTGGGTTCTTCAGCTGGCCAGTTACACAACACCCTGCGGTCTTCTGCATCTTCTTATTCCAGATCATCTCCATTCTCTCGGGGAGCTAAGAAAAATGACAGGCAACAAGAGATGTCCAAAGTTATAAGAGTTGGGTTCAGCTCTCAGTGTAAGCATCTTTTGCTCTGAAAGTTTAACGTTCCTTGTTGCAGAACAAGGGTGGGAGGCAAGCAGCAGACACCGATACAGGGCCAAGGCCAAGATGGGACTCCAAATGCTGGGCCAAGGTGGAATTCTCCACTGCTGCTTGGCACTGAGCTCCCCTCAAGCCACCCACTCAGAACAAGCAGGCCATTCTGCCCACACTGCAAGCAGACCATTCTGACTAGCTTGGATGAGAGAAGCCAATTTTTCCCACTTGTCTCCTCTGGAGGAGAAATTTCTGGCTGGTCTTGGGCAGGTGGCAGAAGCCAGGTATCTGTCTTCTGTCAAAGCCCAGCACTAGAACAAATGCTGCTTCAATTTTGAATTTTTGGCTGAGGACACTGGGCTTAGGAGAGGAAACCATGGTGAAAGGGAAACACAGATTTTGTGAAGATGAGCCAGGCAAAGTTGAGCCCATGTTAAGGGTAGCTGCAAGTTGAATTTGCAAAACCCAAATTTCCTACCTTCTCCTCAAAGATAGAATGATTGTAAAAAGAATACAGCCTTTGAGCCAGCCCTTCTTTTTTGCTCTGGAAATGTTTTGCTAGTTGGGATTCTGGGTCTGACAATTCCTGCAGGAAGCAGCCCTGGACGCGGCAGGGTCCCCTGGAAAGAGAAAAGCCGAGAGAAGGCTGGAGGAGCAGCCCATCCTCCTGTCCTCACTGGAGAGGCAGCACATGGTCACCCTGGCCTTAAAGGCTTGCCTCAGATAACTTAGCTGGGAGCTTCCCACCCCAATCTATGCTTAATCTTGAAAAGCAGGTTGAAAACATAAATAAAATAAGGAATGTCTCCTGAAGAACTGGGCAAGGTTGAGCAACTTTCAAGATCCATCCATGACTGCCTGAGCAGAGAAGCCTCAGATCTTGCCCAAGGAACATTAGCCTGCTTCTAACTACAGTACACACAGAGACGTGTTCCATTTCCTTCAGCTCACTCTGTCTCCCCATATTCCAAATATTACACATTGCAACAGAAATATCAGGGCAAAACTGGGATATTAAAGGCACTTGTACACAATTCTTTTGCTGTGTGCTGTGGCGAAAATCAGTTTTCAGATAAATAAGGCAAAAAGGCTGTGCAATGCCTAACTCACTGTGACCCATTGTGAGGTTTTATCAGGACAGTCCCACCCACCACTACTCCTGAGTCTCAAGGTGCAAACTGTTCTCTGCGGACACCAGATGGACAGGAAGTAACCTGAGACCAATTACATTATTGGGACCATGTATGCATGCATCATTTCCCCCTCCTTTCTGAAATGTATAAATATGAGCCCTTCTCTTTGTCCGCAGGGGTGGCTCTCCCACTACTCTGGGGTTGCAAGGCTCTGGATGTATGATATGGGCTCTGAGTCAACCCAGGCACGACGGAGTGGTGTTGGGGACAAGTTTCTTCCACCACTAATCCTGTATTGAGTGGCACTGCTCCAGGCAGACCCATTGAGAAATCTGGGGGTCCTCGATTACATTGGGAGCCCTTTGGTAGTCAAAATGAAATACTAGAAGAGCCAGGCATCCATGTCTTGGCTCCTAGAAAATCAGAAGCCAGACTCTGCTGTTTTCCCACCATGATTCTCCTGTCTCTTTAGAGAGGATGCTGGCCTTCCCTGCTGATGGTGAAGGCTGAAGAAGGTCTTTGGGGAGTAACTGGGCACTATCTTGAACCCTATGGTTCCATTTTGTCCAGCATGAATCAATTACAATCAATTACTATTCAGCAGCATATAAATTTGATAAACAGAGAAACAAATATACCTAGAAGGATTGAGGGCCAAACAGTGCTAAATTCTCACTTTGCAAGTCTTATTCACTCGCTGCAAAAATGTTTCTCCTAATGGATGTGTGAAAAATCAGCCAGCTGTTTGGACTCTGAAAGGAATAGTAGAGAAGCAGTAGAGACTCACCCCATTTGCATCCGAGTAACTGACTGAGTAATATCCACGAGGGCCTTGCTCTTAGAAGTCCCGGGGGAAGGCGGTGTGCCAGGAGAAGGGATCCTGGCTGCTGAGGGAAGGCTGCCCTTTCTCTTCGCAGCCGTGGATGGACTTTCAAGGGAAGACCCCAGGCCTCCCTCCTCTGCAAGTGGCAAAGAGAATGCTCAGCACGGAGCTGCCAATCAACCTGACCAGGCTTGGCTCACCAGATGGGAATAACCACTCAGGAGAACTTGAGGCCAGGCAAAGGACTCCAGGCAGCTCTTCCATTCCCAAGCCCCAAGCCAGGAGACCAAGAGTGGAATATGGAAGCAGCTTTGCCTACATAGCAGGACGAAGAGACTTGCTGTAACAGCCGGCACAAACCCACAGGCTTCATAACGAAGCTGGGCCTTTATTGTCATTTGCGAAATGGCCCAAGTGGGTGAAAAGGGCTGGATTTACACCTCCCCCCCCCCCTTCTGTGACTTGAAATTCTCCAGATACAGTCCCCAGGGTGCTCTTTTCAAGAAGCAACTGGACTTTACCTCTTGAAAAAAGCACCTTTGGGACAACCATGACCTGGATGACTGAGAAACTCCATAGACATCTACGGAAACAGCTTTCCTTTGACCTATTACTGGAAGCAGGAAGACCCAACACCACACCCCTCTTCTATGCCAGCAATGCTACCAACGAACTTTATTATTCCAGGGTCTCCCACCCGCACTCGTATTCCCCCCTGGCTCAAAGGTGTATTTCCTTGGGCCCACGTGCTCCCATAGGAGTCCAGGAAAAGCAACGGCTCCCACAACAGCGCACAGCTTATTGAGAGGCTTATTGCTTCTGATCCTGAACAACCTACATCAACCCCAACTCCTACAAGAGCTGTCCTGCATGCATGGCCCAACCAGCCCCACACTCGAATCAGCCCAGGAAAGGGCCATCTCTTACCATGGGGGCATTGCTGGCTCCCGGCCCTCCTGGCTTCAGGGAAGAACCTTTGCTTCATGCGAATCACAAGGCTTTCCACCTCCTCATCAGAGCTCTCCGACTCCCTTGAACTCTGGAGAAGGGAAGAGCCTGGCCTCCCGCAGGAAGCAGCGGAGCCCCTCCAAGGAGAGGCAAGAGGCAGGTGATGGGAGGGATTCCCTGGGGGGCCTCCAACAAAGACGGGATCGTCCTCACTGTCGGGATCACTGCACGAGGGTGGAGAGAAAATAGACCCAGCAGAGCAGGCAGCAACATTGGAGGCTTTTGCTGCATGGGGAGGTCGTGAATCTGCAATAGAACAGAAGAACAGAGTTGGAAGGGGCCTTGGAGGTCTTCCAGTCCAACCCCCTGCTCTGGCAGGAAACCCTTCAGGAAACCACTTCAGGAGAATGGCTGTCCGGTCTCTACCTTAAAATCTCCCAGTGCCGGAGCCTTCACAACTGCTGGATGCAAAGCAGTTCTAGTGGTTAATTGTTCTCACTGTCAGGAAACTTCTCCTTAGTTCTAGGTTGCTTCTCTCCTTGCTGAGTTTCCATCCAATGCAATTAAATATTCTCAAAAAATTATTCATTAAACTTTTATGCCTCCCATTTCTCCAAAAGCTTGTCTTCTAAGGCAGATTGGGCATATTCATAAAGTAGGTAGAGCAGAGAAGGAATTCTTCTTGGCACAAATGGCTGGCTGCTCCCTTTTTCTAAGGCAGGGGTGCCAAACTCATGTTGTCACGGAAGCATCACGTGACACATCGGGGCTTTCCCCCCTTTTGCCAAACTGGGTGCACGCATGGCCAGTGTGTGACGCATCATCCAGCCCGTGGGCCAGGTATTTGATGGCCTTGTCCTCAGGTTTTTTCTCAACTCCCCTACCTACAATGCTGCCTTTCCTGGTGGTGTCTCTTCCACACATAATCCCTGATCAGTTTTATGACATCAGCCATAGTTAGCTTGGCATCATGAGTAGCTGGGCATACATTTTACATAAAATTATTTAGCCCCTGATCATGGAGTCTCATTTATTTCAAACTCATGGTAACAGCCAGTGACAAAGGAGACTCTTAAGATCAGACCAATTGTCAGCCTGCATCTTCACTTTCTTTCAAGCTAGCTGCCAGCTGCCATGGAAATGGGATGGGGGGGAAGGAAGCGATGGGTATTTGGGAGGGGAAGCGTGCGGGAGGAGAAAGTGGAATTTCTGAGAAGTGATGGGGAGGCCTGGAATCAGAATGGCCAGCTCTGGTTGTTTAACATCTTCAAGGCCAACCATCCTGGAGGAGCAATGCACCTGGATCAGAGAAATTCCCAAAACATCTTCCCGGCCAATAACTGAACTCTGGTTGTCTGGCAGCTGGGCTGGGCTGGGCTCTGGGGTTAGTTTCAATTTCTCTCTTCACACACGTTTTGCTTCAGACCTTGCCCGACTTTTGCTGCAAGCAGTTCTTCCCTAGGGATTGATCAGAGGCAGTCCTGACACCAACAGTCAAGAGGTAAACAATACCCCAATCAAGGAACTGCCAAACAAGCAAACGGTGAACAGTCCAAACCAAGAATCTCGAAGACCACCACATCCCCACTGACAGGACAACCCCTTTGGTATACAACCAGAGGCCAAAAACCACCCCCTACTAACACTGACGGGGTTACCTAGCTTGGGTAATGCAAGAAAACAGCCAACCTCAGAGAACATTTCAAAGGAGATTCTGCCAGCATCTTTTCCTCAGAAACAATGTAGCCTGCAGACCCTTCCACTAGGTAATCTTACTGGAGAGGGAGAGGGAGGGCATGGCGAGAGGTTGTTTAGTATTATTCCTAGGGAACTTAACTGAAAGATGGTGGCCCTTTAGCGTGACTACAAGAGTGCCATCCAACAGCAGTCACAATGATGAGGAAGGCATTTCAAAATTACAATCTTCTCCAGTTGGCATTTCTGATTGTTGCACAAAAGGGGATGCCTTGTGCCAAATTGGGCCGCTGCACTCTAGCCCCCTTTAAGAATTTGGAAAGAGAAAAGCAGACAAAAGCTGCAAAGCACAGCTCCTAAAAAGGGGAGGCGGGGTTGACTCACTTGCCTTTTGCTGCAAATCCATACTTATCTTCAGGAGAGCTAAACAAATTCTCCTTTGAACTTTTCGGATGGAGAGAAGTGAAAAAAAAAATAGAATTAAGAATTAAACTCTGAAAGCAAACAAGGATTTTTAAAACTCCCCCCTTCCCACCCAGGAAGTTAGCAGGCCCTGTAGCCCAATACCTGAGAAGGCCCATTTTTACATCGCTGGGCTAAACTCAGGCAGGCCCTTTCTGGACCTGAAAGAGGCCCCAAAGTCCCTCCCAACTCTGTTGTTCTGTTCTGTTCTTTCCCTTCAGCCCGTCACCTCTTGGGGCTCCTGACAAGCCAGATGTCAGGCGCAAAAGTTCCACGTGTCACTGATTTATTGCTAAAAGCCTAGGGACAGGAATCTTCTCAGTTGATGGCCAGCGCTTGGTTAGTTAGATAAGGGTCAGTCAAGGGTGGCCATTTGGACTTTGCCTTTGGCTACCTAGTGATGCTAGGATAACCCCAAAGGTTCTTTTTCAAGAGGCAACTGGACTTTCTGGTTTTTCTTTGAAGACATTTAGCTTCTCATCCAAGAAGCTTCTTCAGCTCTGATTGGATGGTGGGGGATGGAAGGATCTATATTCCTTGCAGAAGCTGATCATTTACATTCTTTTATAGTTGTTGATGCCATTTGGAGGTTTATTTGTGTCCTCAGGGTCATCTGAGTAGTGCAAATAGGTGTGAAGCCTTCTTGGAACTGCTGAGAGGACTGTGTTGTAGCCTGGAGATAGATGGTGGTGCCATATCCCCCCCACCCCTCCTTGAGAGAGGACTGTTCCGTTTGGACATAGATGGCCTCTTGGACCACTCTTTCAAACCAGGATAATCCCTCTTTTCACCCTTCCTCCTGGCTCTGCCAGTCCTTCTCCTACACCAACCTCCCCTCTTTCACTGGGCTCCAAATTGAGTGGCCTTCCCTCTCCTGCGGTAAGAAATTAAAATCCTGTCTGCTTGACTTTTCTTTTTCATTGTTAAAAACATTTAGCTGATATGGAGATTAAATTTCAAAAGCAAGCAAGTCTCACTTTAACCTTTGTAACAAAGTTTTAAATATTAAATGTGGAATAAACAGCCCATTTGGCCATTACTGGCCTGAGGCTCATCATGCACTTTTGCGTTTTTCTATCTTCTGCCCAGTAGTGGATTTTTAAGCTGTGCAGATGCAGATAGATACACTCAACAAGACGTCTATAACAAAGTACATTTATTGGTTCATCAGGTATCCTCATAACTCACATTTGTGATGAAGTTCTTCTTTAATGGCCAATCCTTTGCATATCTGCCTTGTGGTAAAAGATGGTTATCTTCTAACCCATCTCGTAGCGATAGAAAGCAGCTGCCATGAGTTAGAGAGTTCAGGCAAAAGTGAGGATAACTTCCCCAACCCATGGAGGGTTAAATTAGTGACCAATCGGGATTATAGATGTGACATGAACTACATTCCTAGGATACTTTTAACTACATTTGCCATAATGCATTCCCTTAAGGGAACAGCTCATTAGTTTCTAAGTAACTATCCAATTCTCATAGACTGGCTGGGACAGCACATGCACTTTTGGGTGATCATCAAAAGAAACAGAAAACAGTTCATGAAAGTCAAAGTAAAAGATATCTTTCCCGCAACCCCTGGGAAAATCCTTGGGGTTTTTTTTGACTTCACCTGGAAAATCAGCTGAATCAACAGAGTGCTTGCAATATAAAGGGTCTTGTTAGGGCGGTGATAAATATACCTCATTTCCCCCAATATTTCTTAGTTGGTTCTATGATCATGTATTTACTATAATTTCATTTTCTGCTACCAACTTTGACTGATCTCAAAACGTTCACAAGAACCAGGCCTGGTTGGTCCTTGGGGTGGGGGAGAGAACAACCAGGAAGCCTCAGAGCTTCTGACCGGGGCAAAGACAGACCCTCCTGTTCTCAGCAGAGCGGCCTGGGTCTTCCCATGAAGCCACCAGGGGGGCTTTCTTTTCCTCCTTTTACTGTGGCCATGTCTCTCGGAGGCCCTTTGAGGAGTATCCAGGAGGCACAGAGAAGCGGCTCATGTGGGAAGCGGGAAGCGGGAAGCCTCCCATTCAAAACACCTCATTTCTGTGAGCTCCTCCAACGGCCACTGGAAGCTGTTGCCCACTCTGGCCTCTGCTTTTCCAGGCCATGCTTTTGGAGGAAACTCAAGAGCCACAAAAGCACCGGGCAGATAGTTGCTGTATCTCCAGCTGGGGAGAAGTTTTATTATTAAAAAAAAAAAAATCCAAGATATAAAAGGGAAACTTAGAAATCTATATGCAAATGGTTTCTATTCTCTCCATCCTACATTTTATCCTATTGCCATTATTTCTAAATTAATATGTTAGAGTAACTTCTATACTACTGTTCAATTCTCATTATTATTACAATATCACCTCTCTATTATATAGTAGTTATACTTCTCTCTCTACTGCAGTTTCCATATTCTAATTTTATACATGATTTTTAATTTTTTTTACTACAGATTGTCTATTGTTTTATTATTGTTTTTATATTGTGGTTTTGTCTAATCTATGTGTGCCATCCAGAGTCACTTCTGATGAGATAAGCGGCTATATAAATGTGTTTAAATGGTTTCTTGACTGTCTCTTTGGAAAGGTATGTAGACTGTTGTTTACCTCTATGTGCCTCTTGATAGCTGATTTGTCTGAGTTCCCCAAAGCTCAAAAGAAAACACTTCCTTACCAGCAATCAACATTCAGATGAGCAGAGATTAACTTCGATTAATAATATTACACTAACAATCAAGAAGTATTCTAATCGTGAAAGCAACTCAGGCAAACAAGTAAACAGGAGTTTAATTGAGGGACCTCCAAGACCACTCCCATCAACACGGACAAGGAAAGCTACCTATATAGAGACATAAGGCAACCCCCACTCCCTTTTAGCACTGACGATGCTACATAGTTGGATCATTAAATGTTTGACAGCTCAGAGAGCACGAAGGACCCCAACTGAGTTCACCCCTGAGTTGCAAATATTATTTTCTAAATATTTTTCTGGCACCGTGTCCTGATCCACTGGGTTTGCACAGACATCTGTTCTCGCTTTCTCCAAGTAACCCACTTTTGTTTGTTTGTTTAAAAGGAAGCGAAGAAGAAATTTTGGAGAAACAAGAAGCTCTCCTATTACTTATATTTTAAATTCCTGATCAAGGAATTCACCTAATGAGCCCAATGCTCTCCCTGAGCACGAAATCTTCTAAGTGGCAACCTTGGCATCTTGGATTTTGGAGCAAGAAACATGGTAAGATTAAAGATGATGTTTCTGCCTTTCCTGAAATCTGGGAAATACTGATTTTGTTGGAATATTTATTTAACTGGCACTGCTGAAGCTCCTAGAAAAGAACATTTTTCCTGGGGCAGTTACTAATTCAAAGGGTAAGACATGCAGGGTGGCCCCTTCTTATCTAAGATGCCTCTTCCAAAGCGAATCCCACTGAATGTCCTCTGCTTAGCCAAAGCAAACCTGCCTGATTCTTAACCAGCAAGGTCCTAGATTAGCTTGATCCTAATCTACCAGCCTTCCTTCCAGAACACCCTTAAAACTTGGCTACTTTGTCTTTGAACAGTTGCTGTTGTTTTTAAACTGTTTTTGCTGTAAACCACTCATTATCACACACTGAGATGTGTGGCGATATACATTGGTCAAATAAATACATAAATTACAGAATTATTAAGGTAATTGCAAAAACCATGTAGAAATTAACACAGCTCTTTTAAAATTTTGTTTACTAAGCATAAGTTACATACCCTTTGTCCAATCAGATCTTAAAATGTTTAAAACTGGATGTTTCAGGAAATCCAAATCAACATAAAGTACAAAATTTCAGACACACCTGCTGTTTCTTGTCCTTGGTGTGCAACATGAAGCAGATCTGGGGATTCTCATTCTAGACAAAACTAAAACAAGCCATGGAACAAAACAAAAGTTAGTTCCCTTAAACGATTAAACTCTCCAAAAGCAAATTAAACTTAATTAAGAATTCACTTCCCTCTCAGGCTCTTTTGGGCCTAATGGGGAGGCCACTGGACTCCTCCTGGAAAGAGCGGGCAGGCAGCGGGAGAAAAGCAGAAGTAACCAGGGTCTGTCAAGGGGAGTGCACCCTTTCAGACATGCGAGTCCAGGATACAGATACAGGTAGTCCTTGACTTACTACAGTTTGTTTAGTGGCTGTTCAAAGTTACAATGGCACTAAAAAAAGTCGTGACTTACGACTTTTCTTCACACGAGTGTTGCAGCCTCCCCCCGTCACGTGATCAAAATAGAGATGCCTGGCAACTGTGTTCACAACAGCCGAAGGATCCAAGGTGGGACGGGGCGGGGCTCCTGCCTCTCTCATCTGTTTCCTAGGCAGCCTCTCCTCTTCCTTTCCTCAAGGTGACGTCAGATGGACGTAGCTCTGAAAGGACCTCCACAAGTCCAGCCAGGTCTGTTCCTGCTCCCTCTGCTGCCTTGGAGTATATGGCCACCCATCTCACACAGAGGATCCTGGGTGGCTTCCAAGTTTAATACAGAGAAACCCACCAAACACAAGCCAGAATTGTGTCCATTCCCTTCCTGGGTTGCAGGCAGAACTGGCTGTGGGAACTGGTACTGGCAGCTGGATTGTAGGGCCACCAGCTCTGCGGACCAGCTGTTTCCCAAAGAAAGTGTTCTGTGCAATGGAGAGGCCAGTGTCAAAGGACACATGGCCCTCTGGGCCTAGGCTTCTGGGCAAGGACTGACGCTGCTGGAAGGGGCTGCCTTTCCCACTGTGGGCATCGTGTGGCAATGAGGGACTCAGGGCCAGTCCAGCCTCTCTGTGGCTTGGCAGGGGAGGGGCTGTGCTTGCAGCTCCTCCTGCCACTTCATTGGGTAGCCATCTTGCCTTTCCCCCGGGTGAGATCTGGAAGGCCCTGGGAACCACTTTCTGCATGAACTTTTAATCAGCAATCGTCACCATCCAGGCAGCTTTAAGTAGATGGATTTAATTGCAACGGGGACTAGTTGTCGTAGGAGAAAGTTTAGCAGGCAGTGAGATTCTACTTTAATTTCCCACCAGTGAGGGTGTGTGTAGGGGTTAGTTACTGGCTTGCAGTTTTGGCCACAGCAGTCTGGTGAGAGGGGAATGACTGTTGGCACAGTGTGGCTGGTAGATTGGGGGTGGGTGGGGGTAATCCCTGACGAACTAGAGGCACTGAATGCCTAAGACTGAAAAAAGCAGCTTGAGTATTAGGGAACCCTGACTGGAAGACTGAGGTAAGGGGTGCAGGCCCAGGTGTGGATCCTTATGGAGAGGGGAGAGCAGGCTGCAACGTTCCAGTAACAACAGGAGGAGATAGCACAGGAAGCAAGGAGTGAGATATTCATGGGAGACTGGCCACAGGATCTTGTTCCAACACTCGGAAGATGGCAGTCTCTCAAGGCCCTGGATGTTGGCGGCTGCTGCAGATTGTCAAGTCAGTTTGTAAGAAGGCTATCTTTATTCACAACTTGAATTGTTGATGAAAAGACTGGCCTGATGTAGGAGAAGAGCAGGCAGAGCTGAGGGGGAGGCAGAGTTAAGCATGTCATCAGCCTAGAGTCATTGCATTCCTATAAGTGGTCCAAGTCCAACCCCTCCTGAATTCCACTGACTTTTATCTGGTGTCAATTTAGTATTGAACTTTAGTTGACCGGATTCTTATGCCTGAAGAAATCCTTTATGTCAGCCCTGAAGCCATTTTGGGAGCATCTTCAGGACTGCCACTGCAAGTCCAGTTGAACCTGTGGGAATGGGAGAGGGGGAGACAGAGATAGCTGGGGATGCATAGCCAAAATAAAATTCTTTCTCCTGGGAACCAAGGACGTTCTCACCAGATGCTGGGAAGGCATGGACTGAAACCAACGAGAGCTGGGACTGTGTCCTGGTTGGACCATGTGACCAATGTCTGACCTAGGGGCATGGACTTTGGGTTTTAGTTTGGGTGGGGAAAACCTCGGGTCCTTCAAAGTCGGGTTTTCACCAGCTGTGCCAATATGACATTCCTAATAAATTCATACTTTGAGGAAACTCTAAGCCTCAGTTTTGATTGCGTTGGGCTTGTTACTTGGAACCCTGACACTCTATCCTGAAATCTAACAGACAGTCCTAATTCTTTGTGCCTGACACTTGGCAAGCATTATCAGGAGAGAACCTGGTTGGGTTGGAAGGGGAGGCATTCCCTGAGATATGCCCAGTGATATTCTGGGTCCAACACCTGCCAGGACCCCCGAGAAGGGCAATGGGGTTGGCGGTAATCATCTGAGATACCTGGGAAGCAGCCAGGGGCCCTGCTCCTCAGATTGCCAGATGTGCAAGGCACTACTTGTCAAATTAGGTACTAAGAGGGATCAGTTGGGACTGCTGTTGTACCAGCCTCCCTGCTGCATAGCAGCTTCTCTGCCTGAGCCTCTTGAGTCTGTTCTGTGCTGACGGTGGAATTCCCCAGGGTTATGGTCTTGGGACACTTCAGCTTGCCTTCCCTGGGCATGGGGTCTGAGGTATCTAAGAGTTCATGGCCACTACAACAGTCATGGATCTGTCCCAAGTCATCCAGAGCCCAACATATAATAGTGGTCATACAACTGACCTTGGTTTTTTCTATCAGAACAGTGGTAGAGTCCTGTGGAACTGGGAGAGGTATTGGTTTGTCCCATTATCGTCAGGAGATTCCCTGGTGAGCCTCCATAGTATGACCATCCATAGTAACAGCTTTATTTGCTGTTCTTTGCGCCGGACAGCCAGTTTGTGTTCATGTACTCTTGTCTGTAGATGCTTGGCTGTTTCCTCTACGAAATTGCTTGCACAGTCATTACAGTTGATGAGGTGAACCACTGAAGATGTCTCCCCCTTGGGTAGTGTTTCCTTTGGACGCATCACTCTTATTCTTAGAGTTTGGTCAGTTTGTGCGCCACCTTGACTCCATGTTCCAGGAAAATGCGTGCAGCAGTTTCAGATACTCCCCGTATATACAGGAGCACCCTCCATGTAGCTGTTCCACTGGCACTTTCAATGGATTGCCAGGCCTTGGGTGTAGTACATCTTTGGATGAAGTCCATGGAATAACCATTGAGCTTGCAGACCTGATAGAGATATGCCCACTCCTTGGCTTTGGCTATCGGTGTACTACAATGAGTGTCTACTCTATTAAACTGTGCAAGCAATTACATAGGGGATACAACCAAGCGGCTACTGACAAGAGCACATGAACATGAACTGGCTGTCTGGCGCAAAGAACAGCGGTTTCAGATGTGGGTACGTATGATATAACTAAAGGAGGACGTCTACTAAAAGAAGCCTAGTTTTCCAATAGAAATTCTATCAATAGGCATATTGAACTATCACTGGCCTACCAAGCATTGAGACACCAGGAAACACCCTGCAGGAGGAGCAGAGACCACTTCCCATCAGGGAGCAGGAATTGATGGCACCCCACCCCCCACACCTGGGCATGTGGATTCATCCTATGAAGGCACAGCCAGGATTGTTCAAATACAGAGGAGCCTGGCAGAACTGCCCCACATTATAATGGACAGGAATCATGAAGAACGAGCCAGGACGACCCCAAGGTCACGAGCAAGGCAACAAATTGCAATAGCTGGAAGATTAACATCACTTCTTAGAGATAAGCATTCCAGGCTAGGTCTGGCAAGAGGAAACAACAAGAGATAACCCTCCTTTGACTAACATGACTGAAGCAAAAACAATAGGGTTAATTTATGGGCGGGAGGCAGTTGGAAGGGCCTATTACTTGTGCAAGGGCTAAATTGATTAATGATATACAAAGGCACAGATCTCCGTAATGGTAGTTTAATACTCTGACGATGTCAGCAGAGAAAGTTTAGTAACTACAATAAATATAATTTTTAGTTCTGGAGATCGCAGGATGTCTGTTTCTTCTTTTACAAGTATACCTGGAACTCGTATTTTTAGAATAATTTGTAATATGTATGTATGCATACATATATACATATATAGATATGTATATGTATAGCCTTCCAGCAATTAAGGCGCAGAGACCTTCTCTGTGCTTTCCCCCGCATGACTTGATCTCTTACACAGGAAAAGGAGGCAAATCATACTGTCAGCCTTCAAGATTTTCTTTCTTTGCTTTGCATCTTTCGGCTGTTGTAAGTAATGGGGGGAGGTGGGGGAATGGTTATGGGAAGTGAGCTGGAGGTGTTACGAACCAGAGCTGTATAAACTGGGGGGGAGGGGTATACTCTTGCTTAGGTTTCTATTCTATGCGCAACTGCAACTCTTTATCAAACTATGTCAACGGACAGAGGCCTCATCACCACCTGGAGATGCCCACATGATGATATACACAACTTTTAATTGGATGAACCAATTGAACTTTTAGGGGTGGGAACGTTGCCATTACTTTGTATATGTGATTTACGTGCCCATTTTCTCAGATTCAGAATTCCTTTGTTGCTACCACTTGATTTCCAATAAAAGCTATCTTTTCTCTGATTAAAGGAGTCTAAGTATTTCTTTCTTGGATTTTGAATGGAGCACCAGCTGACACATACCAAGACATAAGCTCTTCTGTGTCACTGAAGGTACTTGGCATTCTCAGCACAGAACACTTCTTTTTCCAGACCTAACTGATCTGCAATCACTTTGATTCCCATACTGGCATCTTCAATATTGGATTCCTTATCTGCAGAATGCCACAAGGAGGCTACTTGGACCGTAACAGAGCCAGATAGATCAAGGAAAGACATTTGTCACACAGTTATTATATGACAAAGATTATAACATGCTCCTACTCAATTATTTTTCATTATTTTAGGGAATCAGTTTGGTCTAGTGGTTAAGGCACCTGCCTAGAAAGGAGGAGATTGTGAGTTGTAGTCATGCCTTAGCCATGAAAATCAGTTAGGTGATCTTGGATCAGCCACTCATTCTCAGCCCAACTCACCTCACAGAGTTGTTGCTGTGGGAAAGTAGGAGAAGGAAGATGTTAGCTGCTTCTAGTTATTTATAAAAATAATAAAGGTGGGATATGTGTTTGTGTGTACATTTTAAAAGTTATTCAGTTTCTGAGCAGTGTATATTGTTCTCTCTTAGCCTCTCTAAATAAAATTTAAAAAAAAAACCAAGTTAAATATCTTTGAAAAATGCTCCAGATAACAAAATCTACTTTCCATTAATAGGTTAAAATATTTTGATCTGATTAAATGGTAAAAATCTAGAAAAAAACATAGCATTTATACAGAACATCGGACCATCCTAATCTAAGCCATGCTCACTGAAGAGCATAGAGACCTGTGTTATAAGGTTCTTCAGAAGTGAATACGGGTAGTCCTTGACTTAAAACAGTTCATTTAGTGACCGTTCAGTTACAATGGCACTGGAAAGTGACTTAGGACCATTTTTCACACTTATGACAGTCGCAGCATCCCCACGGTCATCTGATCAAAATTTGGATGCTTAGCAACTGACTCCTATTTAAGAGGGGGAGGCAAGAGGGGAAAGAAAGTAAGTGCCCTTATCTATTTAGGAAGCTGCTTCAAAGTCACCTGGCATACCAGCTGCATGCCATCTTGTACTGGAACTGACCGTTATGAAAATATCCTGCCTGAACCCAACTGGCTACATGGAGTGGGCAATGGGAGGCAAATGAGAAAGGGAAAGTCAGGGATTTTGGTGTGCAATTTTCAGTTCTGGCTTGCACTACTGCAATATACTTGACTATATCTTTCTCAACAAATGGAGCCAAGGATCGTTTCTTTTTAGAGGTTTAAGTTGCAGCAGGTCTGATATTTTGCAACTTTCTTACAAGCAAAGTCAATGGGGAAGCCAGATTCATTTAACAATCATGTTCCTAACTTAACAACTGTAGTAATTCACAACAGCTTTGGCAAGAAAGGTTGTAAAATGGAGCAAAATTCACTTAATGTTTCATTTAGCAACATAAATTTTGGGTTCAATTGTAGTCATACGTTGAGGACTACTTGTAGTAGAAAGCAGATAGAATAGAATAACAGAATTGGAAGGGACCTTGGAGGTCTTCTAGTCTAGGGTCTCCAACCTTAGCAAGGAACTCTGGGAATTGAAGTCCATAAGTCTTAAAGTTGCTAAGGTTGGAGACCCCTGTTCTAGTCCAACCCCCTGCTTAGGCAGGAAACCCTATAGCATTTCAGACAAATGGCTATCTAGTATTGGAGCATTTACAACTTCTGGAGGCAAGTTGTTCCACTTGTATCCTTACAATTTATATCAACTGTTTCCTAGTATGATTTGATTGCCTATATGTACCCTATGACTATATTAAGTGTTGTACCTTATTATTCTTGATTCTATGTACATTGAGAGCACGTGCACCAAGACAAATTCCTTGTGTGTCTAATCACACTTAGCCAATAAAGAATTCATTCATTCATTCGATTAATTGTTCTGTTAGGAAATTTCTCCTTAGTTCTAAGTTGCTTCTCTCCTTGTTTCCACTCATTGCTTCTTGTCCTGCCCTCAGGGGCCTTGGAGAGCAGCTTGACCCCCTCTTCTTTGGGGCAGCCCCTGAGATATTGGAAGACCGTTATCGTGTCACCCCTGGTCCTTCTTTTCATCAGACTAGACAGACCCAGTTCCAGCAACTGTTCTTTAATGGTTAGGAAAACGGAACTGAAAGTCATACTCCCCAAAAAGCACTTTCTTTACGACTGCAGGTTCACTTTTACATACTTACATTTTTCAAATTCATCGTCAGTTCCTGAAGATGATGAGCTGTGAAATAGATCGTAAGAGGTCTATTAGTGGCCCAAAACAAAATCTAAGGCTGTAAGAAAGGCACCTCCAGGAGCACAGACGCCGTTTGAAAGGCAAGTCATGCAGGACAGGCCGCTCCCTCATAAAAAGCCCAAGGAAACTCAAGGTTCAGACCTTGAACAGAGCAGCCCCCGTCGAAGCTCTCCACCCCCAGGCGCACGCGACACGCTCGTCTAGACTACGGGGAGCGGCTTAGCCGCGCTACTCCCAGCCCCGCTTGGCGTTTCCAGAGGTCGCCCTTGCAAACGGGCATTAACCTCCCCCTCCTCCGGGGGAGCCTCCGCCAGAGCCGGAATTGCGCTTACTCTCCGCGCCGGGTCATCGTGCCAAAGCCGGGGCCTCCAACGGGGCCAGCCAGAGACTGCGGGACCAGGAAACCGAGGGCCGCTCCTCGAATTTCCCGCCTCGGCGCGCGAAGATGATGATGATGATGCGACCGCGGTTCCGACCATAGAGAGAAGGGGTGGGAGAGCCCTTCCTCCCGCGGAAGCCGTTCCCCGCAGCCAGTGGGCGGAGCCCGAGGGGGCGTGGCGGCCGAGGCCGAGGCGGGGCTCACTCTCGGTCAGGCCCGGGGTGGCCGACGCCTTCGGGTGTCCCTCAGCGAGGCTCCGCGGCTTCTGCGCGGAATGGCCGGGAGAACCGGGAGCCTTTTCGGAAGAACGAGCCGGCGGCCGTGCCAGGCTCGCACCGGTAAACCTGCCTAGCTGAGGCGCAGCTGCAGCGCGGAGACCGAGGGCAAAATAAAACGGAAACTTTAGAGCGCGTCCGTCACGACGCAGCGCCGGGGAGCGGGCGCAGAGAGGGATCCCACGGGCTGCACCTTGCACCGGGCCGGCCCAGGCCGTTCCGCTGCTGCGGCCTCGAAGGCATCCCGAGGCTCCTCGGGACGTGCGCCAGCCGAGCCCCCCTCGACAAGCAGGCTGGCCTCGGTGCCTCGGATCGGGTGCTTAGATTTACGCTGCTGCCTCTCTTTCCCGCGGGCTCTGACGAAGGCAGGCGACGCGCCCTCTCCCCGCCACAGCCTTTCCCTCACGGCCGCCCGGGAGGAGGGCGAGGGAGCCTCGACTGCCCCACCGGCTCTCATGGGAACTGCTGGTGCCGGGAGGGGGAAGCCGCAGAGGTGCCACCCGAGCGGAGCGAGCTCTTCCTTGTGCCGGCCGCACTTCCAAGCGCTTGGCTTTGGCGCCCATCGCCTTTGGGGCTCCAGGCATTCCCGAAATGAACAGCTGGCGGCACGACCGCTTCCCGTTGTCAGGACTGGGGAAGGCAGCTGATGGGCATCAAAGGAAAGGCCCGCAGGCAGATGATCCCTGTCAATCAAGGAAGGGCAGCGAAGACCGTGACCGGGAGTGAGAGGCGATCCTCATTAGGGCAGAGTTCTCTTCCAGCCTGCAGAATGGGGGGGGGGGGGAGGGGGCAATCTTTGGGGCAATAACAGAAGCTGCATAGCTGGTGGGGGAGGCAGCCGGGGTTGGAAAGGGGGGGGGGAGATCCTCCTAGGCAAAAGGGCTCCTGGTCATGGCCTCTGAGCAGAGGCATCATGGGATTGTGAGAGAAGCCTCCAGGTGAGTCAGCCCAGGTGGGACCCTCCTCCTGCTATGCTAACTTGCCCAGGACATCTTGTTGATGCAGGAAACTGCTGAGTCAGATCCCAGCCCCTCTGCTTGACCTTTCTCAGAAAGCTCTTAGCCAGCAAAGCTGTGGTGGCCCTTGGACCGAGGGACAAGCTCTGCTGTCATTTTAACTAGCACTCCAAGGAAGCCAACCCACCTCTCTATTCCATCTGACCCTTCCCTTGATCAGCAAGGCAGATTTTCCAGATGGTCGCATTTGTCTGTGACTCAAGGGATACAGGCATAACCTGTCTCAGAGGAAATTTGGCCCTGTGAACTGCTTGGTTCATCCTACTTAAAAGGCAGCTTTCCAGATCTTTGCATGCTGGGATAAATGTATGCAAAAGGCCAGCCATTCAGCCCTGGCTGTCTCCAAGGAGAGCCCTGGCAAACTGCCTTTCTTGCCTGGTTGCGGCGGATATTCAGAAATGCTACTCGTGCAGAACCCTGTTGCTACAACTGAGGGGGCTGTTATGTTCAGCATTCATTGCTTTGGAGGCGAAGTCTGGATGCTGAAATTGCCTCTTGTTCCTGAGGGATTCAGTAAGAAGAAACCTGGATTCTGGGTAATAAGGACCTTTCTGGAGACTTCTAGAAGCCCACCTGGAGGGAGATCAGGGCTGTGACATTGGAAGTGAAGTTGCCTTGACCTTTTGCCTTCTGGCTGTTCCTTGGTGGGTTAGGGCTATGGCTAGTTCCTCTTTCAGAAGTCCAGGATTGTTTACTCCCACTCAAAAAAATGCAGTTTTTTTGCCATTTTGCTTTTTTACTAAAACTTCAAAACGTTTATTTTACTGCATGCCCTATGGAAGCCCCCAGGGCCAAAAGACATGTTGAGCCTTTGAATGCCAGTGCCTCCCCCATCACATTCACCTCACCCAGACTAACTCAACATACTTGAGTTTCTATCACATGCTCTGCCCAAACTCATAACCCTATGATGACTTAACAAGTTTTGTGATTTAACAGGATACAGCCTGCCATGTGGATAACATCCTTTTTCAAATACCCTGAATCACAAACTACAAAACCTGGTCTAACATGTCATGTGAACTAGACCAGCAAGCATGAGCTACTGTTGAGCAACACACCATGGGTGCCAATAGTCTTCTATTATTAGCTTTATTGTCAGAGTACAACGTGTACAATGAGATTGGCTGAGCCTTGCTTCGTGCATCCCCCCTCCCCCCCCCCCCACAACACAACTTCATATCTTTTATTAAGATTCAACAATCCACTTTTCCCAGGACAGGTTTTGTTCTGGAAAACTGCCTGCAGTTGCTTTTCGGTGCCTAGAAGACACAATCTGCACTGGACTCCGGGGTCATTTATCAGATCACTGCCTGAGGTTGTTTTGCTGGGGCCGTTCACACACAATTCTACCTTTACATGGCAGTTGGGAGAAAAAGGTGCATACCAGGTGATTAAAAGAACAGCTCTGGGTTTGAAACGCACCCTGCATTAACCCTCATCCAGACCCCTGGGGAGAAAGCCTGGTGAATTCAAATGAGGCACCAAGATTAGAGAGAAGGGGCTCAGGAGGTGGATGCCCTCTCTTGCAAGCCAGCCAGTCTCACTTTCTCACAGATCACACTTGCACACAGCTGCATACTCAACATGTGTTACCTAGCCAATAGCATGAGCATGCATGAGCCGTTCCAAGGGGAAGGGGTGCCTCCTTTTTGACATGACTTGTCCTCTCTTACAGCCCCAAGCTTTGAGGTGGTGCACGCGGAGATAAAATCCATGCTTAGATCATTTTATTAGTTTTTAGGATTCGTTCAGGGAAGAGATTCATTCACTGAAAGCCAGAGCTGGTTCTCCTATGACGCCACCAGTATTAATATGGAATGATCCCATCTATTGATAAACCTTCAATTCCCTCTTGCCAGGATGAAGTGAGGCTATTGTACAGCTGCACCCGGCGCACCTCCTGTGAGGTGAGAGCTGGGACTCAGGCCCCTCCAGCAGCAGCCCCGCCCCACTTTTTTTCAAGGCCCACGTCACCCCACCCACCAGGGGAATGTCCTACAAGTAGGTCCAGCAGGATGACCAGTGGATGGCATGGGAGGTCTCAAGGAGGAGAGGGCTGCTGGAAATGTTCAGGGCAAGGAGCAGCTGCCTTTCCAGTCCTGGCATCACCCTCTGCCATCAGCCATAACTGTGGGGACTATGGAGACTGATGGGGGAGGAATCCTGGCGTCCCAACTGGCCCTTCAGCTGCCAAAGCCGGTGTCTGAGATTTTGCACTTGGCAAGTGCCCAAAGCACAACCCACGCGCATTAGTTGGGCAGCACGGCGCTTTCGATGAAGGGCTGGCATCAGTGCCGGCTGAGGCAGAGGGCCAGAGCCAAGCTGCAGGGAGTTCAGTCCGGGCCTGGGGAGCTCTTGGAGGGAAAGCAAGCTGTCTGCCATCCCAGGTTGCTTCTGAGCCAGCCAAGGCACCCCGTTCTTCGACAACCTCTTCGGAAGCCAGGTAGAATGGTGGTTTGAGTCCCATGGTTTCCTGCCACAAAGAAAAGGAGATGCTTAGAGGGCCCCTGGATGTACAAGAAGGAAAAGAGCTGGAGGTGCAGGGATGCTGGGCTCAGGAGCCTCTGGATGAGAAGGGGGGACATTCCTTCCCTATTCTAGAACTCAATAGTCTTGAGTTTGAAAGGTTGGGGAATCTACTGGGTATAGATCAGGCTATCCATAATATGGTTAGTCTTGGAGATACAACACGTACTGACCATAAGATGTTTTGTGAGTTAAGTGAACTTAAAAAGGCTGCATTTGTCATACCTCCCCCGAAGGATGAGGTGGTGGATCTAACATTGCTGGCAGAAACTTCAAGTTTTCTGAAGTTGGTATGTGTTGGAGAAAAGCTACAAACACCTTTAATCTGGACTCTCTTGACTTGGTGTTAGTTGCTGCCAACCCCCTCCCCCTGTGCCCCAATTAATGTATCCTGGCACTTCGTCTTTATTTTTGGGCTCTCAATTTTTAATGAGATTTCTAAAGATAAAGCTGAGATTGGAACATCTGGCCTTTCCATTAGCCAAGGCTGATCAAGAAGTTCTTGCAAATATAAAAGCTGAAAGACAAAAATAAAACTTAGAGCTGTAATCTGATGCTTCTGTCCAACCAAGGGAAGCAAACCCTGACCTGTCCTCTGTGGGAAAGAATGGGGAAATAATTTGGCAGATCCTTTGGGATCAGGACCCAAAAAGTCTGCATTCCTTTGGGAATAGCTGGGGTATTATCCTCGCTCGAGAGGAAAGAGAAAGACCCTGCAGTGAACTGCATGGCTTCCCAGGAGACGAGGCCAACACAGCTTCCTTTTGGTGGGCCTGGAAGTGCACCCAGCAACCAAGGTCCTTCTCTGCCACACCCTCTACAGGAACTCCAAGCAGGCCAAAAAACTAAAACTGATGTTTCTAGGCTGCATTCTCAGATGGATATGGCCATGGCTTTGCTTCTCTCAAAAGAACCCTGTGGCTGAGAACCTGGAGAAAATGCTTTTCCACATGGACAGAGAACAGTATATTTTTATATGCATGGAATCTGGATCCCAATCTAGAAAAAATAGATAGTATTATCGAAATGGAAAGCAAGATACTACACCCATTTGAAACTAATTTAAAGTCTAAACACTGCTTTTGCCCCTTCTTTTCAAGGCAGGCAGCAGATTACCTTCTTCCCCATCCTAGGGGGCTAGAGCAGTGCTAACCAGAAGGCAAACTCTAGTCTTTAAGCCATAGCCAGGAGAAGCCAGGAGGAGAGAGCTCTCCAGGAAAACGAGTTGCTCCCTGGAGCTCTGAAAGCCCCACATGAAGTCGGGCACTGGGTTTGCCACTCAATCCTTTTCAGGCAGCGAGGCAGCCAGCTGAACCACCTTCTTTTTAGGGCAGTAAGGGCAGGGGGCAAGGGGAGGAGTGGAAAGGGAGGAAAAGAGGTGGAAGATAGTAGGCCTGGCTAGAAAGAGGAGGCCAAGGTGAGAAAAAGTGAGGTCAACTACAGAATCCCTGGCAGGGAGCCTGAGCTGCAGATGAGATGGGAGAGCCTGGGAGATGGCCAGAGGGCAAAGTGAGGAGGGAGGAGCACGTGCAGGGAGGAAAGAAGCTACCTGCCACAGGACACGTACACTGGTAGCCACCCAAGAAGAGCGTGCACAAACACCAGCTGCATCACAGGCGTGAGCCTGCACACCCAAGCCAGCTTACACAGAGGCTTTTCATAGTCAGCACCATTGCAGAGAGCTCACCAAAACCTAGGGAGGGGCTGGCAGAGTTGAAGTGGGGTTGTGACTTGTGTGGCTCTGTTAAAGCAGAAGATGCCTGGCTTCCAAGACCGTACTTAGGGTGAGGAAGGAAGACAGGGTGTGCCCTCTTGCGCATCTCATGTCGCATACAGTCACAGAAAGCTCCTTCCTTGTGCCCTTACCTGAATCAACCCCTCCCCCATCCCAGCCAAGCCCTTCTGCTGGGAGCCAAGAGGACATCCATCCGATTCACAAACATCTCCTCTTTCCCATTCAGACACATCTTTCAGGGAACCACAGGATGGCTGGGAAAAAAAACTTCCAGAAAACGACACCCCCTCCAATTCAATGTCTGATGGTACCTCTCAGACAATATGGCCAGCGATTCCTTGGCTTTGACCTGACCATAGTGCTTGAGCACTATGGCTGCTGGAATTTCCTCTTCTAACCATGTCAGCAACCTGATCCCTTCCTGTTTGAGCCCCCTTGCAGTGGATGGAGTGACCCACACATTTTTGGGAGAGACCTTCCAGCTATCTTGGTCAAAATCTCCATGGAGGTGGATGGAGAGCACAGCGTGCCCTTGTGGTGGGATACCCCATTGGGGTTTGATTCAGACAGTGCAGGGCCAGGAAGTCTCTCCCATAGCCTAGCTGATGCCACAGAGCTGGTGGGGAGAAAGTGGGATGGAGGGAAGAATAGGTGGAATGCATCAGCATGATGCTTAGTTTTTCATGTGTAAATAACTAGATCTTTGCAGAACCATCATTGCTAATCAAAACTCAGTCTTTTGTTTGCATTCTTTTCTATTTGCTGCTAAGGAGGAGCTTTATCTTATTCTCTAGGAGGAGATCCATGTCAAAAATCAGGTGTCTGGGAGCAACGCTTTATGTTGACTTTAGCCAGAAAAGATATTTCCAGGCTCCTCCTGATTTTTTGACCAAAGTCTTGCTTGTAGTGTCATTGCTGGATCCCTTTGACAGTTGGATTATAGGGCATTAAGCTGGATTCTGACCTGGGAAGTGATCAGAGGCAAGGTCCTTGTTGTGCTTGTTTATTCTCCAACTCAAGAAAGTAGGTTGCCCTGACTCATGAGAAGCAGAAGCCACTCCAGCAAGCCTGGTCATGCACCCACTGCTTCATCTGTGGACCTGCAGAGTGCAATGTACCACTCTTAATATGTGTGTCTGAGAGAGCAGATACACTGCAGTTCAGCTCCTGTTCAATTGTAGATGGCAGCGGTGAGAACTTTAGGAATCCTACAATCTGTAGCATAAGAAGATGGAGCCTTTCTTACTAGTCAAGCTTCCTGTGCTACCCAACAGAAGAGGCAATGCTTCAGTTTGTCCAGCTCCTACCATCAGCCCTATCTGTCTTCAAGGTTGGCTGAATTGAGGCAGCAATGGCTGATCACCTGCTGGTCATATACTACTACTTGCACCTCTTGAGTGCTTGGCCAAAAAACATTTGTTCTGGTTCATTTCCCTATGGCAATCTAAGTGTCAGGGGAATGGAACTGGAAGTGCGCTCCTTTCTGCCTGAACCTTCACCCAATCTCTGTAAGCTATAAAGATGCTTCCGAGTTGCCCAAGGATTCCTGGGATGGCACCCGATGTTCGCATGGAGCTCCTTGAAAGGAAAGATGGTTCTGTACCTTTGATGCCACTTGTTGATGGCAGCCTTTGATCCTGATACTACAATCAGCAAGGCAGCATGGAATGTCTGCACACCAGGCAAATTAGGGTCCACACCAGGTAGACCAAGGTCTCCCACATACTCCCTAGTTCCATCCGTGTTGCTAAAACTCTGATTTCTTCTTGTCTTCCATCTTCTCCAAGTGAAAAACTTCTTGTCTTGCCAAGGCAAAGGAACCAGAGGCCACAAAAAAGGAGCCCAGAGAGAAACTGGGGCTTGGCAACCACACCTTGCTTGATATCACTTGCACACGTTGAGTTATGCACAACCCAACAAGAGATAGTCCATTTACAAGACTGCCATGTATCATCTTCCTCCCTCTAGAAGCATTCTAGGGATACAGAATGAACAGCTCTCTATCCATAAAAGAAAATTAAATGGTTGGTTAACTTAAATAGGGCACCAATTTTTACCGGGAGGGGGGAATAAAATAAAAAAGGACAAATATTTTTATTGGAAGTGGGGCATCTGTCATTGCTAGGAAAGGTATAAAATACAGCCAAAAGACACATTCAAGAATTGGAGAGGAGGGCCCCAGGCAGAAGAGGAACAAGGAGGGGTGGATGGAGAAGTCTACTTTCTCCCCCCTTGCAACACCACCACATTCCATCCCAGCACTGGCAGGGGAAAACCTCCCTTCTGCCAAGGGTCTCAACTGTGTCTTCCCTCTCAGGCTAGGGTGGAAGGTCTCATATTAGCCAGTGTGCCCCAGAAGCTGACAAATGGGTAGGGGAGGGCCCTCAACACACTAGGGCTCTTCCCCGTAGACCTGCCTTGCCTTCTCCTTTCTGGCTTTCAAAGGATTCCTTAAAAGACTTCCAGTTTCAACAGCTGATTCATTTTGTAATGATATTGCATCATTGGTGGCAGAAATGCTATGTGATTCCAATAGTTTTAGGGTGATTTTTAGGATTTGTTTCTATGCCAATTATTTTTTAGGGTTAGGGTTAGGGTTAGTGAGCTGAACTCCACTGCAGACCAACACCTAAGGGACGAAACGTCCAAATGTGAAAGAACATGGAATTCAATATTACGCTTTGAGGGTAGGCCCTACTACACACATTTGCCCTAAAACCAATCAGGTGGGTTTACTCCAAGTCAAGAGAGGATTCTAGCTTTCCTAATTTGCTGCGTTACATAAGCTCAAACCGATTCATTTCAAAGGGCTCGGGGACACTTAACAAGGTCCTGGATCATCGCCAGAGTACACAAGGCAGATTTGCAACTCAGTGAGCCCAACTGGCAAGCATCCATTATTCAACCCCTTCCATCCACACCTAGGACTGCTCACTGCCCCTCAGCAGGTACCCAGCATCTGCACAGGGCAGTTGGGGGAGCGGGGAGAGAGGGAAAAAGAAGTGTAACCACCACGGAGGTTCCTCAAGGAAGCCTTGAAGCATGCACACCCCCACACCCTGGACTGGTTGCCCTGTGCATCAGACCCTTTGTGAAGAAGGCAGCTCAGCTGAATTCCAGTGGTTCAGGTGCTAACCCTTGAAAAGGTCAAAAAAAAAAAAAAAAGCAAAAAAAAGCTTGTAACTCAGGTCCCCAGGCTTGCACGGGGTTCTCCTGGGGTTTACCTCTCTAGGAGAAAATTCTGTTCATGGCAGCCCATGGAACCAGCGGCCAAGAGGAAGCGCTGGCGAAGCAGGCGAGGCTGGCAGGAATCGAAAAGGGACATGAGGACAGTATGTGTGTGGGGGGGGAGGCTGTGGGTGTCCTCCCGGTATTGCTGATTCCGGTCCTGGACTGCCCCGGTCCCCTTCCAACCCGGGAAAAGGTCGCTGGAGTATGAAGGATGGAGCCTGCTACCGTGCTGGGAGCGGAGCCCTTCTAGGGAGGGCGACCGGAGGCTCCTGGGGCCGCACGGAGATACAGCCAACCAGCTTACCTAGGCAACGAGAGCCGCGCCCCGCGCCCAGACGGAGCAGGAGGGCAACATGATTCGAGTTCGGCGGCGGCCAGGTGGAGGAACAGCAGGAGCAGCAGCGGCAGGAAGCGGCGGCGGATGATGCAACTCTGCCCAGCCGGCGACTGGCGCTTCATGGCGGCAGAAGACGGGAAGGGCCCCGCAGAGTTGCCGGGGAACGACGACGGAGCCCACGCTGCCCACTCCCCGCGACGGCTTCCAGATTCGAGGGGAGACTGAGCCGCCGCTCTTCCAGCCTCTCGCGTGGGGCTAGTCTCCTGTCTCTGCCGTCGCACCTGGCCGGCCCCGGGTTAAATACCATTTCCCCCCCCCCCCCCGGCTCCTTCCCCGACGGGGCGGGGCGCCCGGCCGCCACGGCCCGGCTCGGCCCGCCCCGGGGCTCGCCAGCCACCTTCTTCGGGGATGGCCCTAGACTCGAGGAGGCGCGGAGGGAAGGCGCTCCTTCCAGCCGGCGTGGCTTTTGCCCAGCGGCGGCCGCTTCCCGGGCGCGGGAAAGCGAAGGGGGCCAAAGCCAGGGGGGCGCACCTCCCTGCCCGTGCCCCCCCTTGCAAGTCCAGTCTTGTTGTGATTGCGCCGCCCGGCAGGAGAAGCTCCAGTCCAGGACGGGCCACCGCACGCCATCTCGCCTCTCTCTGCTCCAAGCCCTCCATTCCTCCGGGCCCCGGTGCGGCGCGGCTGCCGGGAGAGCATCCGGAGCGGAGCGCCTCGGGTAGCCCCCAGCGGGATGTTGAAGGGCTGGCCGGAGACGACCCCTCCCGCGCCGGCATGGCACAGCTCGTCCGAGACTTAAACCGGCTGGAGCTTCCCACGAATGGAGCTTCCTTGCCGATGGCTCTGGCGCAGCTTCAGGACATTCGTGGGAGGGAGCCTCCGTCGGACAATCCGAACTCCACGGAATCATGCAGAATTTCCAAGTCCTGTTTGAAGAGGGGAAGAAAAGTCATTTGCTAGCCTGAAGGGCTGCCTTTTATCTGTGTCAAGGGACATTTCAGGTGCCAAAAAAAAAACCCTACAACCGAAATAACTGCTAAGTCTTCAGTTATTTGAAAAATCCTCTTCAAAGCCTTCAAAATGTGAAGCAGAGCATCATCCCCAAATCCTGGCAAAAGTGCCCAAGAAATGCAGGATGACCACTGTTCCCTTGAGTAACTTTCACACCCAGGTTGCACATTTGCTTCAGATTCTTGGCTAAGAGCAGAGCTGCACTGCAATTCCACCAGAGGCCTTCTGGCCAGTCTCAGCCACGGACTGGCCTTTGCCCACCAGGGCCAGCTCCAGTGGCCTCTGTCCACCCGATGGATAAAAAACCTGGTATTCACTGCTCCCTCTGTTGCTTCAGTTCTCCCCCCACCTCTTTCCAGTGATTACAATCTTGACACCCCTGGTGAACCAAGAGTAGCAGATGTTGCATGCCTGTGTTCTGCCCTCACAAAGCATACGAACAGGGGAGCTCATGAGTGCCGTGGCGGCATTGCAGGAAAAAGAGGCACTGGCAGGGCCTGGGGTTTGTTTATGAGTGGAATCATGGAGACCTTGGATAGCCCTGGTGTGGCTGGCCTTCCATTCTGGCCTCCTTTGGCCATGAGAGACAGGTTTACTGCTGACATGCAATTATTTCAGGAGCTGGCCTTCATTTTATCTCAAAAAGGCATCTGATGCTTCTGTGAAAAATCAATTTCATCCTATCCGCAAAGCGAAAGAGCCGGTCATGCCTGGCATCCATCCCCTTCTGATCTTTCCAGAGTTCAGAACTCCAGAAGAGCCTAAATTGTTGAACAACGTGATCTATTTGTCCCATCCACTCAGGCCACACGTGGCAGAGCTCTTTCACAGGGAAGAAAGTACTTGGCTTTTGCAACTATGGTGCAGCTGGGTCAGCTGCTCCTTCTGTTAGGACACTTAAGGGAAAACAGAGGCAACAATTTCTTTACTTGTCTAAAAGGGAAACTATTGGAAAATGGAGATCACAGGCAAATAATCTTGATTAAAAATGTGTCCCAAACACATTTAATGCCAGCAAAGGTATACCAAACATTTATTTCTCCTGTCTCCTAATTTACTGCAGGGTTTTGGAGAGCAGAGAGTCTTGCTCTCCCACCACAGTGGGAGCTGGAGCTGCTTGCCAGAGTTGTTAATCACCCTAAAACACCTTCTTCCTTTGCAATTGGGAGCTGCACAGCCTTGTTATTTTCTCATTCCAGGTTTTTCCTGGCTACAAAACCATGAAACCCATTTACTTGCGTCTTCAGTGTTGATTTAAGAATTACAGGTTCCTCTTTATTTAACATGTTCTCAGAGCGGTTAACAAGATCATAATTTATAAACATAATAAACAGTATATGTTTATAAAATTTATAAACATCATAAACAGTACAATAAAGTAAATCCATTGGCAAGGAAACAGGACATTTCTAGCCAGGTGCACACAAGTCAGAGCAACACTCTGATCCAAGGGCTATGGCTGAATGGGAAGGACATTTGGCCAGTCTAGAGGCTGGCATAAGTCACCTGAAGTGCACAACTGAGCAATGGCAAAACATACCTCCTGGGATACAGCCGTGTAAAACACAGCCACCAGTGCTTTAATGAACAAATCACATTTAAGAAAAACCACAGCATTGCCTCATGTAAACTCAAACAGATTCATATGAAGGGTTGCCTGACCCAACATTCAAACAGCGGCATTACTCCTAAGATTGACAAAGTGAAACGCAAAGGGGAATGTTCTGACTTAGTTTATCAGAAGGATGGTCAGTTTGAACTCTCCCCAAAGCTGTGGAATTTCTGCAACAGCTCACTATTGTGGCTAGGTACGAGGCACTATCATCCACCCACCCACTTAAGGCTAGGTCCCACTGGCCAACGGACGCAAAACGTATGCATAAAGGACACAGTGGACGAGCAAAATTTCGGGGGTGGCTCCATCCGTTGTCATCCGCTCCAAAAAGTGGTGAAAATTTGCATAAACAGAATGGAAAAGAACGGACGTGGGTAGTAAGTAGCGGGGATGTTAAATGGATGTTCATAAGAAGCCTAGCGGATGTATATCAGATGCAAACAGTTCACTGTGCATCCTTTCTATTTCCGTGCTACTAATGCTGTGTAGACGTTCAGTGTACCTTTTGTTTCCTCCCTCTTTCCGTTTTCAGCTGCAACTGATGTGAGTTGCGAGGATGCCCAGAGTATGCAGAGGATACAGTGGACGTTTAATGGAAGATAAACGGACATAGAACGTTTGTTGCTTGGATGTCATGGATTTACATCGTACACGGCGGAAAGTTCATCCGTTCACAAAGTTTTGTGCAGCTCAAAACTTCTTGCGCAGATGAAATCGCAGTGGACGGATGCTTGACGGATAGAGCTATGAAACACGTATGCAATGAGTACACAATGGATGCATAACGTTTTCCAATGGATGGCAAGCTTTTTTTAACGTTTTACATCCTCTTTGCATCCGTTAGTGCAGTGGGACAGGGGCTTTATAGCTTGCCCAACTGCATAAGAATTAAAAGCAGGAAAGCAATGAAACAATGAGAACAAAGATCAAGCATATCCAAAAAAAAGGAGGATACGTGTTGATTTTGCTTTATGATCATTCTTGTTTGGTGACTATTTGAAAGGACGAGGCACTCAACATGGAGGCTTTTATGACCAGTCCTTACAGATCTCCATCCTTGCAGTCATGTAATCACAATTCAGGCACTTGGTAAGTGGCAATTATGGACTTTATTGCAATTATGACAGTTGCAGCATCCTGAGGTCCTATGAGCAACTTCCTGGAGGCTTCCCACAAGCTAAGTCAATGGGGAAGCCAGCAGGAGCTCTGAGAGCACCAAGAATCTTGAAAGCCTGGCAGTCTCTCTCTCCCTCTGTTTTCTTCCTCCTGTCTTTCTAGGCTAAATTCAAGTTTTCCTAAGAGCTGCTACGTATTTTTCAAGGCTATCTCTGTACTCATATAGATCAATATATCAAAACAAATGTTTGATACAATTTCCAACTTATTGATAATATTTGTGTACAATTTGTATTTGAAAGCTTCCAAACAGCCTCCATCAGTGGGCTCAGGCAGCTGAGGATCCGCTGAGAAGCAGCCTATCCGATTCCTTGGAAATTACAGGGCCAAAAGACTCCCAAATAATGTGGCAAGATGGCCAGTCACGTTCTGCTGGTTGGCCACAGTTGCCCAGAGGCAACCCCACTGGAGGGCTCTTATCCACAGATGAACCAACCAACCCTCTGAATGTTGGGGGACACTGGACAACAATCCAGCAAAGCAAGAAGAGAGAACTAAGAGTATTTTACCTGCTTTGTCACCACAGAGTGATCAATCTTGTGCTTGGCCACGTTCTGTCATTCTCGGCCTGCTTCCACTGCTTCATCTCCCCAAGTCCTCTGCAAACCAAGGGGACACCCTGGGAGGCTACTCAAGGATGATTTTGACAAGGGCCAGAGACACCTCCTGTTACTAGTAGTGATACAGGTCCTCAATCCATTTGCCCCATTTCCTTGTTAAAGAAATCCCCAATTACTTTCCAGGGGCCCGGAGCAGACTATTTGAAAGGGCCACTGAAGTTACAATGGTGGTCAATGCATATGAACCAGGAAGTGTTCTGACTGTGGCAAAGACAAGATACAGATATCTTTCATATCCAAATCAAATAACAACTGTTCTACCATTTGACCTTTCCACATGGATTGGATCAAAATACTCAATTATTTATTAAAATTTATATGCCACTATTTGTATGCAAATTCCCTAGATTGCAAGTGAAAAGTCAATGGCTTCTTCTAAAAGAAATGAACTCCTAGGTTCAACCAGCTCTTGCTCCTAATTAATGGAAGCTTCAGTGCTATTTTTCTAGGGTAAGCATCATAGTATATTGGGGGTTGTTAAAAAGGGCAGTAAAAACCAAAGGAGGAAAATAAAAAACAAACCAAACAGAAAAGGCCCAGTAGGATAGCTACTTTATTGGGAAAATGGAAATGTCTGATTAGCGCCATGGAGGACACCAATCACAGAAAGGCTTTAACCATTTTTTTGAGCCAAATAAAGTGGTTGTTAAGAAAAAAGTGCCTGTTTTGCTGATAGTTGTAGGAGGCAAAGAGAAGATTTTATTGAAAAGCTGAAAGCCCTACAAATAAACCATGTGATTCAACTTTACACAACTAGTAAATCAGGAACATTTGGTGGCAATATCATTATTCCATGCAAAGCAAATCCAGTTTCATAAGCAGAAACAGAAAGGGAGGTCCATTGCAGCTGAGCTTCAAGAAACTGTAGAAGCAATGAATTTTGTGAGAGGTTAAAAAATACACTAGACTGACCAACTTGGCGATTTTGAAAGAAAACACTCAGAAAGGATTTTTGACAGAACCAGTGTAAACAGCACATCCTGCTAGGGGAAGAATTTGATCATGAAAATGGAAGTGGATGACAAACCTGAAACTCTTATACAGCAGCCTAAGAAGTAAAGAGATTGGCAACGTGGTTCTTTTCAGCAGTATCTGCAAGATCTTGCTGCATTCATCAGAACGAACCTCCACCTGTGGTTATATATGTGAATAACATAAAGACACAAGCAGTCTGTCCTCTGGTGGCGTTTCCGTTGTGGACGGATCGAAGTCCGCAATTGTTCACTGCTTCAATCTGTGCTCTCCTGTTAGAGGGCTCTGAATGAGGCCAGAACCACCTTGAAGGGATGGTGAATAAGGGGAGACCACCTGTCTGGTTGAGGGGAGCCGCATCTCCCCTCCCTGGCTAGGCATACTCCCTCCCAAGACAGGCTGTAGCAGTGGCCAAACATGGCCACCCTGAAGACAGAAGGCTATCAGGGACAAAGATTGTGCAAGCATGGTGAAGCAGCAGACAGTATAGAGACCAGGCAAATTAGATGCAACATATGGATACCCTGGAATTAAGATCTAAATAAATTTTTAAGAAAGATTTTAAAAGCGGCGACTAGACAGAGTGAAAAGAAAAATCAGATACAAATGAAAGTGGCTTTGAACTTCAAAATAGAAGGAGGGAGCCAGAAGAAAAATACTTCCCTAAATTGAATAAATGATTTTGGCACGAAACAGGCACAATTAAAAGCTAAACTTGAATGTGTCAAAAGAAATAATAATTGATAATTGGACTTAATTGGATTATTGAAACTTAAAAGTCCTAAATAGAGAAAGGAAAGTGAAAAGAAAGGGTGGATTTGGACATAACAGAGAGCGCCATCTCATGATAAAGGAAAAATTTTAGTGACTCTTGAAAAAGTGCTTGGTTCTTTTAAAATTGGACTTTGATATAAAATAAGAGGACTTTGTTAAAATATAACAGAAACCCTGAAAAATGAAACTAGAATATCATAAAGGAAGAAGAAAGAAGGCTGAAACCTGGGATTAATTGGTGACTTTTGGAAAAATTAAGAATTTAATAGAAGGAATTTAAAAATAAAACCTTATGGACCTTGGAAATAACTTTAAAAGGAATTAATAGAAATTGATTGCTATAAGCTGGTTGAAATAAACTACTGGTTAACTGGATTTGACTTAAATACTGAAAAAAGAGATAAATAAAAATTAAAACAGGTGCATAAAAAGACAGAACTTTACTTTGAATAAAATTGGATTTAAGAAGTATAAAGGAAATGATAATGAAAGAGTAGAACTGTGCAGTATTGCTTCAAAAGAACTAAAAATGGCGATGTTGGAGAACAAAGGACAGAAAGACCCAGAAGGGGAGGAGCTGATCAAAGAAGAAGCCAGTCTTAACGATCAAATGGAATAATGAACAATAAAACAAGGAGTAAAAAAGATTGAAAATTAAAATCTGGAGATTTGAGGGAATGATTAAAGAGGGAATGGTATGGAAAGTCAAAGTAAACAGCAGAAAAGGGAACTACAGAAGAAAGCTCAAGAGAGGGAGGGAGATAAAAACTGGAGTAAGAAACGGAGGGAAAAAATAAAGGAAAAGGGGAACAAGAGAAAGGATCAGAAAAGGGGATATAGAAAGCGAATAAAAATGAAAAGAAACTATACAGTTAGGACATAATGGATAGATAAGGAATAGAGAAGGGGATTCTGCAAGGTAGTGGGTACTGGTGTATAAAAATATAGATTTATAAAATGAAAAGGTTGAAGTTTTTTTATATTTTACTATTCTTTAAGAAACATTAAACAAAATTATGTATAGATATAATGGAAATAAATGTGAAAATGGGAAGTTATGAGAAAAATGATAATTATAATTAATAGAATTAAGAATATAGTTAAATGTTATGAGAATTATAAAAAAATAATATCAGTCTTTATAATTAATTGAATATTATAATGTAATTGAAATAATAAATGATTTAGAATGTAACCAAGGGAAAGAATACCATGTGGAATCTGGCATAAAATGTATGTGTGATATATAGTAGTTAGGGGATTACAGTCATTAACCTAGAAAGTGATAATTTAAAAAGTGATTATGAATTAAAAGGGAGTAAACTGAGTGATGTACAAGAAAAAAGAATGGTATACTCAAATTGATATTAAAGGGGGAAATCTTTGGAATTGTTAGAACTAAGATGAAATTGAATAATGAAAAAAGAATATGCGATGAAATAGCAAATGTGACAGATAAAAGTATAAAAGTTAATGAATATAGAATAAGAAATAAGAATTTTAGATATTGTATAAAGAAAACATGAGAAAATTTAAAGAAAAATGATAAGCTATGAATTGAATATTAGAGAAGAATTACAGAAAATGGGAAATGTAATGATACATATGAAATTAAGTATGAAAAAAATATGTAACTAAGGTCATATTTGTATGAAAATGTAAAAACCTGGAACCACATTGTTCACCAAAAGAGATGTTTTTTTAAATTGGAAAAATAAAAAACTAACCCCCCCCCCAAAAAAAAGACACAAGCAGTCCCCTGCTGGATCAGACTCCGCCCCCTCCATCGCTTTGCTCTCTCCGCGGCTGGTCTATTGCCCAGAGCCTCCCAGCAAGTGGACTCCAGAGGAAGGCCCCAAAGAGGACCCGCTTCGTGATGCTTTGGTTAACCTGACCTTCCTCTTTCCCTGTGGACTCCACTGGCTATTAACTATTTTTTCACCACGAATTTCAGCAGCAGCTCTGAGCTACTTAGCTACTTGTTGAACATACAGTTCAAAACTTAGACTGGAGAGAAGTGATACTGTAAAACAAGGGCCTTCAAACTTGACAGCTTTGAGACTTGTGGACTTCAACTCCCAGAATTCCTGAGCTAACATGACTGGAGGAGGAATTCTGGGAGTTGAAGTCCACAAGTCTCAAAGCTGTCAAGTTTGAAGACCCCCTGCTGTAAAATATAATTCTTCTTCTCTCGTGTCGCTACACTTTTCCCAGCCACTGTAGAACACTGTTGGTGTAGGTTGGTGTAGCGTGGTAGAAGGATTCGCAGGTAAACAGATACCTGACAGGGGCCGCGACGTGAACGCTCCTTCTATGGCCCCCTGTAAAATATAATAACCAGGAAGACTACATTTTCTCAAACCTAATTTGAAAAGAGAAATTACAGGACAAAACAGTATAATAAGCTTTCACAGAAGCCATGAAAACGGTGTTAGAAGATTTGGTATCCACGTTACAACCTCAGCTTACCAGAAAAGGTAGCTTGTGATGCTGCCCAAGGTATCAGCACGTGGTTGTGGCGCCTATTATGAAAAGAGCAGCCAGTACCCAGCGGCTTTGCACCCCATTCCCCCAGGGCCGCGCACGGGACTCAATAGTTCAATTCGGAATAGAGCTGGAAGGGACCCTGGAGGTCTTCTAGTCCAACCCCCCCCCCCCCCCGGCTCGAGCAGGAGACCCCTGTACCACTTCGGACAGGGACGGAACCCCCGCAGCTTCTGAAGGCAACTTCTATTCCACGGGTTGGTTGTCCCGTCAGGAAGTTTCTCACTCCGGGACCCATGTTCCTCAACCACTCTTCGCTCCTCCTCCAAGGGATCCCGCTGCAGCGTCGGGGCTCCCTTCCCGGGCAGGTGGCAAAAAGGCGCCACGCAGGAAAGGGCGCGGGCAGTTTCGGCCTTCTCCTGGACCAGGCGGCGTCGGCCTCCGGTCAGCAGCTTCGCCCGGCTCCACGAGGCAGCGTCAGGAAAGACAGGCAGTCCAGTCTCTGCTCCTTGGTGAGGCCGAGGGGCTCCGGGCGAAGAGCTCCTGGGCCGGAAACGCCCCGGGGAGGAGGACCCTGCTGCGGAGGGCGGGCGGAAGCACCTCGGCGAAGGGCCCCAGCCACCTCCGCGCGGACACGGGAAGGGGCGGCCGCTTGGAACCGGGCCACCAATCCGGCCGCTCTTTTCCTGCGGAGCTGCCCTCCATTGGCTGGATCCTAGAGCAGCGGCTGCGCCCTGTGCTCGTTCGGGGCAGGCCGGCCTCCCGCCGCCCGGGCAAGATGGCGGCGGCGTTGGCGGCGTTGGACGCGCCCGGGGGCGGAGGGGCAGCGACGGCGACGGCACCCAGACGGCGATGATCCGCAAGGTGGCCGCCGCCTCCTTCTCCTCCTCCGGCGGTGGCGGCGGCGGCTCCGCGGAGCTTATCCGGCATGGCGCGTCTCGCTGATTACTTCGTGGTGGTCGCCTTCGGCCCGGGCAAGCGCGGTGAGCCAGCAAGAGAGCGATTGGGCGTGGTGGGGTGAGGGCGGGCAAGCCGGCGAGGGCCTCGCGCTCCGGGCTGGATCCGCGGAGGCTCCGAGCAGCCGGGGTTCCCGGGAGAGGAGCGGCCGCCGAGCCTGGCGCTTCCCGGGTGCTGGAGCTCCGCTCGCTCTGCACGGCAGTCGGTCTCGGGAAGCGGAACGTGGCCCCGGACGCCTTCCGCGGCGCTGCAGGGCAGGCTCCGGACTGGGCTTTCGCACCGGAACGCTCGGCAGGCGCTGGTCGCCGCGAGAACTCCCGGGGAGGGCTGCGGAGCATCTCTCGCCGCCGAGCGTGCGGCTGGGATGCCGTTCCCCGACAGCCAGAGGGAGACGGTGTGCGGGAGGAAGAAGCTCGGGTCTCCGGTGGCGGGAGGGCGTGGAAGGTTTGAGCGGGGCCTCCGCCCGTGTCGGGTCTCCCGCTGGGAGCGCGATGCTCTCCTCGGGGCTCCCGGGCGGCCTTTATGGGCGAAGCCTGCAGAACGGAGCAGGTTTCGGTCCTTTCGCTCTGAGCAGGGCAGAGGAGAAAAAAGCGGCGGAAGTGGGCCGTTCAGATCAACGGAGATGCGGGGGGGGGGGGGGGGGGGGGGGGGGGCCAGGAAAACGACGCCTGCCCTGCCTCAGCCCCCGCAGCAAGGGGGCTAACCGTGGGGCCGGGTTTCCAGGCGTTTCGCTTTCACTGTTGGGCAGACGCGCTTCAATGAACCCCCGCCTTGCTTGGGCCGGTTTCGCTTTCAAAGTGGCTGCTTTGCCGCCCGAAGTTCACCCGAAGAAGGCAGTGCGGCTCTTGCGAGAATCACTAGCAAGGGGTACCGCCAGCGCTTGGAGCCAGGATGTTTTGTTAACCGCAAAGGATGGAGGAAATGCAGCTTATTAGCAGTCGGATTCCATGTAGCAGAAGGTTGGAAAACTTGAGCACAACTTTTCTTGGATGATAGTACTTAAAAGTGTGGGGAATAGCGGGAAAATCTTTATATGTGGTTTCCGTATTTTAGCCCTACCAAGAAAGTTGTCTCTAAAAGTTCTGTTTCGACAATTGTCATTAAAGAAAAAAAATTGTGAATACTTCTTAAAATTACAAATTAATTATATTTTCCCAAATTATCCATTTTGTACTTTTATGTACTTTCTGTTGCTACCTAAATAAGGAATGTTTGGTGTTTTCATTTTGTTCATTTTTTTCTATATATTTAAAAAAATTATTAAAAACAACTAGTGAGAATTAGGTAAAACGTTCTCTTTGCCATTGCCAAACCCAAGTGGTGTGTTAAGGCCTGAAATCTGTGCTTTTGCTTCACTACATTTCTTCTGACTAGCAGATCAGTCAAATAAACCATCCTCTGTCACCGAAGGTAGAAACAGGCATGGAAAACCAAGGAAAATCTTCAAAAGACCTGAAAAGGGTCCCCCAGCCTCAAATCCGTGTACTAAAGGACACTATGGGGCACACAGCAACACAGGATGGAAGGAGCAGGGCCAGGGATAGAAATTTTAGCAAATTTTTGGGCAAAGTCATTATTCTCAAGTCTTTTCTAACATAGAATTTATGATACATAATCATTTGGAAATTAAAGTGGTTCGAGTTGAATCAATGATAATCAGCTGCTGTCCTGTTAATGCAATGAGCTGAAAATTATTAAACATCACTATAACATATCATAGCTGTTAATGTTCTTTAACGCAATATATGGAGACACAATATGGAGAGTAAAACCATTTGGTAAATTTTGGGATTATTCCATGAGCTATAATCAAATATATTTCAGGTAGTATCAAGTTATCAATTGTCAGGAGTGTGCTGGCATGTACATTTAATAAATTATTTAATCAGTGGATATTTATAAAGAAAGGGATCTTATGTATTGATTTCTTTTAAGTGCGAAGAATTAACTCAATGAAAATTTCATTGTTGAGTATTTCATATTGTAAATTTCAGGTTAATATTGCCATTAATAAATAGTTAAATGCTGCAGATAATCTATAGGGAGTAATATTGTTAAAATGAGTGTTACTTCATGACTTATTTACCATTGGAAGAATTTTTGTGTTGCTATTTGTTATGTATGTAACATTTTGATATGTTGAGAAAGATTCAATAGGATGGACAAATTTGGAGGTCATTCTTAACAAAATGACAATTGAAGAAAATTGGGGAGGGGGAGGAGAGAGGCCAATTTTCCCAATTTCCATTTCTATCATTGTGCTTACATTTTGAACTTTTTCCTGGGGAATCTAAGTGATTCTCCTCAAAGAACTGTGGGCACAACTAGAAAATTATTAATTGATTCTTCAGGTGATTTGCAAGGTTTTGACTTTGGCATCAACCAACAGTGAAAAGTATGAAATATTATCTTCTCTTCTCTCTCTCTATAAAAGTGAAATACCACTCATGCATCATCAAAAAAATCTCCAGAACTGTACAACCTACAAACTTGAAATTTGGCATGTATGTTTCTCTTGGCTTCTAGGTGCTCGTTAAGAAAAGATTTTTTGAAATGACCATCAGAACATTAGAATTTTCTGTATTATTATTAACACGTTCTGATGCTAAGGAGTTCTATTCCCCTTCCCTACCTGAAAAGAAATCTGTTCCAAATGCAAAACATAAGCAGAGGAGAGGAGTTTCAGTTTCACAGTAGCAATCAGGTTTAGTACAGAACAGTTGAGCTAAGCCACGCCCAGGCTCCTTGGTGTCTCCTTGCTCATAGCAAATACTGTTTCAGTTTCCAAACAGCTCTCAACTCTTTTACACACTGACAGGATGCTAGCCAGATGAATACCGATGGATACTGGTAGGCAGAGGCACAAATCCCCCCCCCCTTATTTTCCTCCCCAAAAACTAAGCCCGACTACATAGTTTCATAGCAAAGCACGGGTATAGAGCTAGTAGGGGATAAGCCTGAGAAGGAAGCTTCATTCCGATGCGGAATTGTGGTAATGATTTATGACCAGACTTGGGACTAGGAAAAAAGGGTTGCTTACTTTACAACCTGAGGCAGTTGTAAAGTAAGCCATTGTGTGACCACAATCCTGGCCCTTCCAGTTGCCCTCAACCAAGAATTGTGGATCATAAGTGGGAGGGAGCCTCGGAAGAGTGGTTGTGCCCCAAGGGGTGCCACACATGAATTGGGGGTGCTGCAGTGCAGCGCAAAGCTGCAACCACCTTTGGAAGCCTCAGCTGCCCCAGCCCAGCAAAACTTCTTCCTGCCTTCATCATTGGTTGGCATTCACCTTTGCACCATGTTGCTGAGCCATTGAACAAAAAACAGGGCTTGCTGTGAAGCAAGGTATTCTGAGCCATCTTCTCTAACCAGAACTGACCTATCCGTTGTCTACATCCCAGGAGAAACTCCTTATAATCCCACACTTTTTTTAAAAAAAACAATTTTTATTAATTTTACAACTAAAAAAACAACAACTCGACAACACATACGTACATGAAAGAGTAGAAAGAAAAGAAAAAAGGGATAGGGGGAAGGAAACAGAAAATTTAAAAACATTCTTATTTTTGACAGTTTGTAGGATCTTTTCTTCTCTTAATTATGCCATATCTGCACACCTTGTCTATACAAAAATTTGTACATGACTCATATAAATTTATACTATCTTATGATATGAAGTCTATCTTTGTTCTAACCATTTATACCAATAGTTCCAGCTATAATAATATATTGAATTATCTTTGATTTTTAAAGCTAGAGTTAATCTGTCCATTTCTGTGCAATTTGAAATTTTTTGGATGGTCAGCTCCTCTGTAGGTATATGAGGGTGCTTCCAACATTGAGCAAAGGTCAATCTGGCCGCTGTTAGTATGTGTATTGTTATGTATTTCATTTTTTTAATATTTGTTTATCAAAAATCCCCAGCAGAAAGGACTCTGGTTTGTACTCGATCTGTTCTTTTGTTATATCTTCCAGCCAATTTCTAATTTTCTTCCAGTATTTTTGGGCTTCTATACAGGACCACCACATGTGAAAAAAGGTTCCCTCTTTTTTTTTTTACATTTCCAACATTTTGGACTCATTTTGGAGCACACTTTCGCCAATCTCGAAGGGGAAATGTGCCATCTATAAAACATTTCTTTGTATGCTGCCGATTTTGTAATCTTATGATTTCTTCCCCAGACTTTTTCCCATTCTATTAAGGTGATGTTATGTCCTACATTCCTACTCCAGGCTATCATATTCCCTTTTATTGTTTCTTCTTCTAATTCTACTTCTAATAAACAATTATAAAATTTAGTTATTTTTTTTTTACCTGGTCCTAATAAAATTTTGTCTAATTGTTGAGGTTTATTATTAATTCAAATTCCTTTCTATCTTGTTTATATCTACTATGAATTTGTAGGTATACCCATTGATCTGTTTTAAATCCCCACTCTTGAAGTTCTTGTCGTGATTTCAAATTTCCTTGTATGTCCAATAAATCTTTGTATTTGATCATTTTAGAAATATCCAAATTGTTTGGGTGGATCATCGCCTCTATTGTTGATAACCAGATCGGTACTTTTAAGTAGTGTTCTTTGTGTATTCTTTTCCAATTAATTAATAATGAGTCTCTAATTAAGTGTCTATGGAAATATTTCTGGTTAACTTTCCCTACGTCCCATAAAAAGGCGTGCCACTCCCTTTGTAAATCATGGCCTTCTAAAAATAAAATTTTCTTATTATTTAAGTTCACCCAATCTTTTAACCATACTAGAGTGGCAGCAATATAATATAATTCCCAATTTGGAAGTGCCAGTCCTCCCTTGCTCCTCATATCCTGCATTGCTTTTAAATTCTGGGTTTTTTTCCTTGCCAAACAAATTTAGCGGTTATTTTGTTAAGTTCTTCAAAAAAATTTTTGTGTAATTTAATTGGAGTCATCTGAAATAAATATAAGAATTTTGGGAGAATATTCATTTTAATGGTAGCAATCCTACCCAATAGTGAGAGTTGCAGTCTACCCCATAATTATAAATCCTTCTTTACCTGTAGCAACAACTTTTCATAATTATTTTCTTTAAATGCCTTGCAATGTGCTGTCAACCATATTCCTAAAAATTTCACTTTCTTTGTCACCTGTATTCCCATAACTACTTCTAATTCTTTTTTCTGTTAAATTTTTAGTCATTAATTTTGTTTTCTTCCTATTAATTTTGAGTTCTGCTACCGCTCTGAATTGTTCTAATTCATTAATCATTTTTTGTCCTCTTTCCATTGGTTCCTCAATAAAGAAAACCATATCGTCTGCGAATGCTTGCAATGTGTATTCTTCTGTTTTAACCTTTAATCCTTTTATCTCTGAATTCTGTCTAATTCGTATTAATAATGTTTCTAATGAGAATATGAAGAGCAGGGGGGAGAGCGAGCAACCTTGTCTAACTCCCTTTTCTATTTTGATTGGGCGAGCGTATTCCCTATTTACTATAATATTGGCCTGTTGTGTATCGTAAATAGTTGTTATAATATTTTCAAATTTAGTGCCTAATTTCATATTATATATTTTTTGAATTAAAAATTCCCAATTTAAATCAAAGGCCTTTTCAGCATCTAAGAACATGAGTGCGATTTGTTTCTCAGTGTGGGCTTCGTAAAATTCTAAAATATCTAATATTGTTCTTGAATTATTGCTAATCTGTCTGGTCGGGTGAAATCCATTTTGATCTTCATGTATATATAAATTTAAGATTCTTTTTAGTCTATTAGCTATAATGGAGGTAAATATTTTATAGTCAGTGTTTAATAATGAAATTGGTCTGTAATTATTGATATATCTAGATTCAGATTCCTCCTTCGGGATCAGCGAAATCAGTGCTCCCCTCCATGCATCCGCCATCTTGGCCGCCAATAATACTTCATTGAAAATTTCCATCATAAAAGGTCCATAATCCCACACTTTTTGTGAGATAAAGAAGAGTGGGTTGAAGTAAGGAGGCCGTGTTCTTCCATCACAACCCCGATACTATAGAACAGCCTCCCTTTACGTGTTAGATGCACTGCTTTGGGGCAGGAGAGATGGCCATTGGCTGGGCCATTTGAACATTGAAAGGGTTTGGCCTTTAACCAAGAAGAACTCCTTTTTGCAGAGTTGCTTGGCTTGGCCTTATAGAGTATATCAGAGAGCTGAGGTGAGACTGTGAAGCAGAGGTTTGGCCTGGGAGCCGGCATGAGAGCAGTCACTGACAGGAAGGGTGGCTGCTGTGGTGGGAAAAGACTGGCTTTCCTGAATGGCAGCAATGGTTTTGCTTTTAAATGCAGGTTGATTGGTAGTAAAACATGCATTATCCAAAATGTCATGAAGGCTTGGCTGAGGCAGGAGAGGGAAGGTAACCTCTCCCACACCCCTCTTTGCCTGGAAGGGGCAGTTTGTGATGTAGCAGAGCAGCGCTGGAGGGTAGGAAGGAAGGAAGGCTGCCATCAGGAGGAACAGTATCTCGCTGTTCCGGCATACTCAATTTGAGAGTTTGCTATTTCAGTACATAAACATCTCCCCTCTTTGTATAACAGTTTTTTTCTTTCTGAGCAGGCCAAAGTGAACTGCAGTGTGGCAGGGGATTTTGTTAGACTTCTTGTCTTTGGGGAGTTTAATGCTTGTTCTGACATGACTTGATTAAAAGAGGTGGATGACCTCATCTTGTCCCAACTGTCCAGCTCTCGGGGCACCATCAGACACCTAGGTGCCCGGCACTTTATTATTCTGCTTGGTCGTGGAGAGAAAATGTTGGGGATTTCTGTAACTCCATTCTGGTGGGCAGATCACTCTTCCTACCCATTTAAGATAACCTCCTGAAATCACAGCAGCCCCTCACTCAGAAAAACCCTTAAAATCTGTCTTTTGAAGAGAAGGGGTTTGTACATTTTCATCCCAGGTACCGTTTAAGGTGTTCCTAGAACAGGAAGTGTTATTTTTTTGTAAAGTTTTTTAATATTTACAATAAATCCATCTTTCATTTTGCGTCAACTGGGTATATATATCTTTGGCAAAGAATCACATTTCTTATATAACTCTTATTTCTTATGTCTGTTATCTTTATAACAATCTTAACTTATTTGTCTATGTATTCATCTTGGAAGTGTTATTATTGATGGTTAATCATGCTTCTTGCTTGGATTGGCACAATTTACTCTACTTGGGACTGCCCTTGAAGCCCATCTGGAAATTCTGGCTGCTCATCAATGCGGCAGGGCAATTAGTAACAGGCTCAGCTAGATGAGATGGTGTGTGACATCACCACTTCAGGAATGGCACCAGCTTTCAGTCGGTTTCTGAGTGCTTATTGTTCTGCTTGAAAACTTCAAAGCTCTTCATGAATTAGGATCAGGATATCTTCGAGTGAAATCTGCTCAATCAATCAGACCTGGTAAGGAAGACCTGCTCCGGGTTCCAAGCTCTGGGGAATGTTGCTACTAGAGACTCCAAAGGAGGCAAGCTTTCTCTGGGACAGGCCCCACCTTTTGAAGCAGCAGGCCCATGAAGGAAATTGTGTTCCAGAATGCAATGAAGACTCAGTTGTTTTGGAGGTTTTCCTGAAGAGACAGTGCCGGGTATCTGTGGTTATGTTGAGGGATAGATATATTGGCCTTCAGTATCATCTATCATCACACTCATCTGGGTCAACTTAGGAGGTTGGGAGAGGGGGAATTGAATTATGGGGGTTCGGCTTTCTGCAAGGCTGAGTCCAGTCAGAGTTGCAGGTGGGGCAATCCAACACAAGGCCCCTGCTTTCTGAGCTGCCTCTGGGCTCTGCCCAGTTCTATGTAACCTCTACGTAAAAGCCACTGGGTGAGGTTCAATGATACTCAGTCGTACATCTCTCCCCAGGATGAGCCATGTGTTGCCATTGACACCTTCCTCAGTGCCTAGAGGCTGTGAAGATTAGGAAGGGGGGCAGGGAAAAATCTTAGTTAAATCTTGTCAAAGATTGAGTAGCTGTGCATTTTAAGGTCCCCTGTGTCAGGCACGAAAGACCAGGTCCACACATGAAAGGCCAATTAAACTGATTTATTGCTAAAAACCTTTTGCAGGAATCTTTTCAAAGATTAGCACCTGCTTGGAGTTAGTTAAGGGTCAGTGGGATTCAAAAGGGTCTAGTTTGCTTATGGATACCTAGGGACTCTCGGCTGATCCCTCTTTTTACTCTGCCCCCAGATTGTGCCCTCCTATACCCTGGCTCTGGTGATTTTCCCTCATTCACTCTGCCTGGAGGTGTGCGTCTCCAAGCCAGAGCGGAGGTGCAATTTGGGGTTCTCCTGGACTCACCGCTCCTGCCCAAAGAGCAGATGGCCATTATGGCAACAGAGGACATTTGCCCAGGTTCTTCTGCTGCCTTCAGGCATGACCATTCCTGGACCAGGAAGCCTTGCTGATGAAGTCTAATGCCTTTATCTGTCTGCCTGTCTGTCTGTGTCTCTCCCTCCCTCCCTCCCTCTTTTGACAACTGTCTCCCTTAATGACAGAAATTTTGTGCTCAGTTGTGATCATAACTCCAGAACTACAAAATAACAGAGTTCGAAGGGACCATGGGGATCTTCTAGTCCAACCCCTTCTGTGTCCTTTCAGACAAATGGCTGTCCAGTCTCTTATTGAAAGCCTCCAGTGATGGAGAATACATAACCTTTGGAGGCAAGCTGTTCCACTGCTTAATTGTCCTCACCCTCAGGAAATTCCTCCTTAATTCCAGGTTGCCTCTCCTTGATTAGTTTCCATCCGTTGCCCCTTGTCCTGCCCTCTGGTGCTTTGGAGAAGAGGTTGACCCCCTCTTCTTTGGAGCAGCCCCAGAAAGAATACAATACCTGTATTACCTGAAAACTTAAGATAAAATGTTTGTCTTAAAGCACATGAGAGTGAGTGGCATGATCTTGAAAAGCAACTTTCTAAATATATCTGTAGGTGCTTCTTAACTTGACTGAGTCTGTAATTGCAGTTGTACATTGTTAAGCAGATCACCATCTGACTGTGCCCAATTTTATAACTTTTCTTTTTTGCAATGATCATAAAGTAAATACCATCACTGTTAAGTGAACCCAGTTTAGTCATTCTTTGCTGTAAACCATAAGTAAACACTGGCAAAAAAGGTCACTCATTGTGGTCATGTGACTGTGGGACAACACAACACAGCACAGACAGCCATAAATGCAGGCCGGTTCCCAAGTGTGCAAAATGATCCCATGTGATGGGGGGGGGGGCGCACGGGTGACTGTCGGAACAAAACAGGTCGTAAGTACTTCTTTGGGGATCTGTTTTAATTTCAAATGGTTGCCAAGCAACCGGTCGTAAGTTGAGGACTACCTGTAAAATGATCTCTCCTGAGTTTGTTTAAGTCATTTTTGTCTCCTGGGATCTGGCTGATCTAGTGCCTGAGGGGGCCTGGCTTTCTTCTTGTCCAAAACAGGACTCAGGTTCCCAGTTTCACTGCATCAAACTGGCCCTTTCAAAAATAAGCCACAAGACAGACGATGTGAAACGAGAACCCAAACCTGCCAAAGCAAAGCCAATTAGAAGGCTCAGATCCCAGCATCCATAATAGAGGGTTAGCCGGATACTTGCGCTTTGTGGGGACAGGCCCAGCCTGCGACTGTGATGGTGCCAGCCAGGGCTGGGCCAGGCCCACGTCTCCCACGAGCAGCGGAGATTTTGCAGCCCTGAGGGTTGAATGGACGCCACTGTTAGCTTGAGGCCAGTTTTGCTTTGTGCTGTCACACGGTGGGCTCCCTGATGCATTTTGGAAAGTTTGAATGCAAAAAGATTTCGAGTTGTACTTCAGGAGACTTGTGTCAGATCCAGACACACGTGACCCGTGGCACCGGAGCCCTTTAGAAACATTTTGTCCTGGTATCTGTTCACTTTATTGCTTGCTGCTTCTCTTCCCTTAAGTAGAGCCGTTAAAATAGAGGCTTTTACTTCCTGCATTCCGACATCACAGTGCAATTAAACATGTTGGCCATCCCTTGGGAAAGAACGCTTGTGACCTCACGGAATGATTAACAATAAAATAGTTCACCTTAAAAGGTCTGGGTAGAGCCTCATCGTCCCATTGGGAGGCTGGCATTTCCCACCTGATTCTTGCCAATGGCATTGTCCTGAGTCAAGAGTCTCCCGTGAAGCACTGGACACTGAGGAGTGGGGGAATGTCTCTGAGGTCTTTCATTTTGCCAGCTGCAAAGACAGGCTCCTTCCTCCTGCATGTGGGATGCGTTTTCTGGGTCTGCACAGGGAGAAAGTTGAGATTACAATCCTGTCACTTGGCCAAAGGAGCTGAGTCAAAACATGGGTTTTCTGTTGCCCGCGTCTCATGAAGTGTTTCTCTTGAGGGCTATGACATCCTGTCGCATTGAGAAAGACCTGGTCAACAGGCTTCTTGTGACCTTTGGTGGTTTCTACAAGCCCTGCTCAGCTTCGGTCCTGGTATGTGAAGCAGCTGCTTGTTTTTAAATTTCTAAACAAGCTAAATATGTTTTTTGGACAATTTGAGGCAACAAACAACATTCCGCAAAGGAAGGCTGTTCCCCTTCCTGATGAACAGGTGCTCAGGTTTGATACAACTGCCATTTAGAAAGTCCTGCAGAAAGTCAATATTCGGAAATCTGCGGGTCATGAGTACTTAAGGAGTGTGTGCTGACCACCATTCTCACAGACATCTTCAACTTCTTGTTGCATCAGGCCATGGTTCCATTTTGTTTTAAGACTGCAGTCGTTATACCAGTGCCCCCCAAAATCTATAATCACTTGTGTTAAAGATTACTGTCCAGTTGCACTCACTTCCACTATGATAAAGAGTTTTGAGAGATTGGTCAAGGACTATATGGTTTTATACCTTCCCCCTACACTTGAGTCATTACAGTTGGCCTATTGGAAGAACCGCTCTATAGATGATGCACTTTCCTAGGTGCTTCATCTTAGCTTGGCACCCCTTGAGGAGAAGAATACTCATGTGCGAATGCTGTTTGTTGATTTTAGTTTGACGTTCAACACAATCATTCCTCGGCATTTGGTGAACAAACTGGGCCTATTAGGTTTTAATACTCCTTTATGTAACTGGATACCTGATGTCCTTATCGATAGGTCCCAGTTTGTGTGAGTTGGGAGAAAACTTTCCAACTCCATCTACTTGAGTAGAGATTCCTCTCAGGGCTGTGTCTCCAGTCTGCTACTGTCCACCTTGATGGCTGACAACGGCTGTGCCAAAGGTGCTATCATATTGTGAAGTATGCAGATGACATGGCAGTGGTGGGTCTTATCTGGGACTACAGTGAAGATGCTTTTAGGGAAGAGGTGAAGGCTCCGGTGGACTGGGGCAAAAAAAGTAACCTGGTTCTAAATGTTAATAAAACAAAGGAGATCATTGTAGATTTTAGAAAGAGCCACATAGTCCTGCTCCACTCAGGATCAAGCCGTAGAGGGGGTCAACAGGATTAAGTACTGGGGGTGCAGATAACTAACCATTGGAACTGGCCTCTGCCCACAATATCCTTAGCGAAGCATTTGTAAACTGGCATCTGCATTTCCTGCGTCGGATGAGGAAAGCACATATTTCTCCTTCTGTCCTGGTCACTTTTTACACAGGCAAGATTGAGAGCATTTTAACAAACTACATTACTGTTTCGTTTGGTGATAGAATAGAATTAGAATAACAGGGTTGGAAGGGACCTTGGAGGTCTTCTAGTCCAACCCCTGTCTAGACAGGAAGCCCTACACCACTTCAGACAAGTGGTTGTCCAACATCTTTTTAAAACTCTCAGTGTTGGAGCAGCCACAACTTCTGGAGGCAAGTTGTTCCACTGATTAATTATTCTAACAGTCAGGAAAATTTCTCCTTTGTTCTAAGTTGCTTCTCTCCTTGATGAGTTTCCACCTGTTGCTTCTTGCACTCAGGTGCTTTGGAGAACAGCTTGACTCCCTCTTCTTTGGGGCAGCCCCTGAGATATTGGAACATTGCTATCATATCTCCCCTAGTCCTTCTTTTCATCAGACTAGACATACCCAGTTCTTGCAACTGATCTTCATACGATTTAGTTTGATAATAGTGCCTCAGATAGAAAGTCCATACAAAGAGTGGTAAGGACAGCCAAGGAGATTATAAGAAGTTCACTTCCCATTATTCAGGATGGGAAGCACAGGATGGGAAGCATTTATAAGCACTGTGTGCTTAGAGCTCAAAGCATTGTTAGAGTCCCCTCCCCACACACACTTTATGGTATGTTTCTGCTGCTCCCCTCTGGGAGGAGGTTTCAAAGTATTTCTAGCAGGACCTCCAGATTCTGTAACAGCTTTGTTCCCTGGGCCATCCGTCCGGTAAACTTGGAAGATTCATTTTTCTCGCCATGTACACGTATACATCCAAACTAGACTGTTGTTTCTCCAAGTCATATAATATACGTGGGTTAGGCTTTATGCCTGCTTGCCTGCCTGCCTGCCTGTCATTTTTATGTAGTGTATATAGGAGGTGGTGACCCTTTTGAGAACTGTATGCAAATTTCATTTTAATGTCTGCTGATTAGTGTACATTTAAAGGGATAATAAAGTTAGTTGAAGCCAAATTGCAGACCCCTGTGGTGAGAATGTCCTGGGTCTCCTCCCTCCTTCATTGGTAGTCGGTCTCCTCTTGATTGCGTGGGGTGGCAGGTAAGCAGGACCAGCTTCCCACCAGTGGCTTAGGGCATTTCCCGGGTCAGAGGTCCCACAGAATCTTTTGCGAGTGAGGGCCAACCTATTTAGCTGCCTTGTGGTGAAGGGAAAGCCTCTTATTTTGTACCCCTTGGACACGTACGCTTGGGATTACACTTAACAACAATGGCCTTTGTCTTTTGCTGTGTGTCTTTGTGCATGTCATTTCAACAAAATGGGTAATTGTTAGTGTTTTCCCAGTTTTTAATTTTAAAGGAAAAAAATGGCATTTACAGATATAGCAAAATACAGAACTATAGAGCACTGAAATAGGTCTGTGAAACAACAGTGGACACCAAGGCGTGTCCTCTCCCTCCCTCTCTCCCTCCCGTTTTTCATTCTTTTATTCATGCTTTCATTTGATTTGTATAGCCGCCCATTTCATATTTGTGACTTTGGATAGCTCACCTAATTAAAACCACCATGCTTGACCAAAATGCCCCCCCCCAAAAAAAAAAAAAAAAAAGAACCAAGATACTGATATCAGTTAAAATAAAAACAACTGATGCCATTTAGAACTGGGTTAAAGCCATAATGCATAAGAAGGGGCCAAGTGCATGTCATGGCTCAGTCAATATAACCATCCAGGAAGCTCCAAATTCTGATTGGATCCCTGGATGCAGCAGCAGCGACAGAGACATCTTTTGGAAGGCAAGCAGGGTGGGGGCCATTCTCTTCTCTAGGGGACAAGGTTTCAAGGGCAGTGATGTCCGGCAGAAAAGGCTCTACTAGAGAGAAAATATTATAAAAAGGTAAGTGAGAAATCAAAAAGAGTCTCAAACATGCAGAAGATCACAGAAATTGCTTTGCATCAACAATTATTTGGGTTTCATAAATGGAATATGAGCCACATTGAGATGCTAGCACAAAAATGCAAATGGGATCCTTGGCTGCTTTGTCAGAAATATCAGGTCAGGTTTGGGTGAAATCTTCATTTCTCTCTATTCTGCTTCCATTACGCCATGCCTCGACACTACGTCAGTTTTCGGCACCTAGTTGAGGAAGCAGGCAGTGCGGGCCCTGGAAGCAAAATACAAGGAGTCCTTGAGTTACAAAAGTGAGTTTAAATTGGAATTTCTGTTGCTTAGTGACGGCTGTCCCGGCTCGCCCTGTTAACCCAATTCCACCAGAGGTTAGGAGAAGTCTGTGGAGACATGAAAGGTGTCTGAAGTTGTGTAGTTAGTGGAGAATGTTTCATTGCAGATACTAGTTTAAATATGGGTAGATGAGTCTGGGTGGCCATTTGTCATGGATACTGTGATAATGGATATCTGTGCAAGACGGAAATCAATCTTGCTGCCCCTTCCTCTGCCCTGCTAAAAATCCTGATAACCCGCCTGGTCCCTGGGAGAAGAATCAGATCCTGCTATGCCTTGTGAAAGGAAAGAACGGCAGGACGGGAGCCATCCAAATTTCTGGAGTATTGTTCTGAAGGAGGGCGCCACGGTCGAGAAAGCGTCACTCCTGAGCCTCATCAGAGAGCCAGCCCTCCAAAGGAGAGAAGCAGCCTTGCAAATGGCCCACGGACCCCATGTCCTGAAGGGCTTTACGGGTCATGGGCAGCCTCTGGCACGGCCTCCTGGAAGACAGGGTGGCTCTCCCAGCCACAGTCGCTCCTGATGTCTCTCCAGCCCCACCTCCAGTCAAAAAGACCACCTTTTAATGAAGGGTGATAAGTAGGATTTCATGACAGAACTAAGATGAAAAGCGGGGCTAAGGATGATATGGGGTTTCTTGCCTGAACAGGGGTTGGACGATCTCCAAGGTCCTTTCTAGCTCTCTTATCTTGTTAGATGCATTTTAAGTAAAAGGAGAATAAAAATAAGTGATGCACTTGCCACTTAATAAAGATGGATACCACCCTGTTCCTGGGAAAGGGCCAGGAGGAGAGCAGTTCCCAAAGTGGGAAGGGAAGAAAGGCACAGAGCCGCGGTGGCACAGTGCTCAGTATGCAGTACTGCAGGCTACTTCTGCTGACTGCTCGCTGCCAGAAGTTTGGCAGTTCGAATCTTACCAGCTCAAGGTTGACTCAGCCTTCCATCCTAATATTTTTAGCACTGTTTGCCTGCTGTTTGCCTGCATTCGTGGAGGTCTGCTTGTGCTGACGAAGCATTTCCTGGCTTGCCTTCCTCGCCCGCTTCCCTTTCAAAGCAGCCTCAAGAGAAGCACCCTCCTGAGGCCACTGTCCTTTCTCTGTTTGGGAGCCACTGACTCTCCTGGCTCCCAGGCCTTTCCGGTCTGCTTGGAGGAGGCTGGATAGCTCCTTCATCCTTGCCAAGGGCTGCTCCTTCTTCCAGGGAAGGAATGTTCTCGCCCGCAGGAAATTGCTGTTCTTTTGCTCCAGCAGGACAGAGTTATCTATAGAAACACAGTGCATTTTATGAAATGGGGACATCTGAGCGCTGAGTAAAAAATACATCACGTAATCAGTAGGTACGGCTTGCCATGGTGGCCAGAGTTGGCTCTGTTTGGGAACTGCCAGGGGGGAAGGCCTTGCCAGGGTGTCTGCAGAGGGCTTGGTTCCTCTGTGGTTTTTCCTTTTCATCTGTGGCTACCTTAAAAAGAGCTGTTGGGCTGGGGCAATAAGGCCCGGTAGGTGAAGTCTAGCTGCCTAAAATATTCCCGTGGCACAGTTTCCAAAGAGAGGCTTCCTGCAGCCAGTCCCAAACTTAGCTGGTCACCTGTGGCTGACCTCGTTCTAGGCTTAGGCCTGAGGCAGGGGAAGCTCAAGCAGCAGTTTAGTGGTTTAGTCACTCTTCCCTGCAGAGAGGGCTGCGGCCCCAGCCCTGTCCAACTAAGCACTTCCCTCTGGGCTGCCCTCTGGCTCTGGTTTCACAGAAACCTCACTCTTTATGGTCGGTGCACAATTACTGAGGTAGCTGCACAGCTACCAAGAGAGGTTAGGCTCATTAGAATGCAGCCAATGGTTTGCCCCAGGGGTACTGGGACAGGGTTAGGGTTATAAAATTTGGGGTTAACAGAGATCAGAGACCAACAACCCGCTGCCGCAGTTAGATGCAGGTTTACTTTCCGCCAATATACAGTGAGTAGTTTGGCTATTCCTTATGCACAATTTATAACTGTAAATATTTTGTTAAATTTCAAATGCTGAGAACGTAGCATAACTGAGTACCCAGATCAAGGGATTAGCCATTTTTAGCCTATAAGGAGTATAAATGCAATTCCCTCCTCCAGATGAGGTAATGGACCTGTTACAGGGGTTGCCATTTCACCCTGGTCCTATGAACTTCATAGAGCGAGGGAACTCAGCAGGCCTTGTCGAGATGGTCAGACCAGACAGGTCAGATTTGGCAAGGCAGGGCCCATGAGATGTCAGGCCTGTGCTGAGGGCCCTTTAAGCAACAACCAGTACTTTGAACTGGATTCAAAAGCTGATGCAACAACCTCAAATTTGGCTTTGCTCCAACGGTGGGCTCGTCCCTCCAGCCATCTGGCTCTGGTATTCTGGGCTCATTGAATCTTTTGGGTTATCGCTAAAGGCTGCCCCAGGCAAAGCCCATTGCATGAAACCCAGTAGGTGATCCAGGGGTGAGTGTTGCCATTAAACACATCCTCGTCCAGATTTCCATAGATTAGGCAAATGAAACTCAAAACTGCTTTAGCAGAGCTAAATCAATGAGAGGCCCCTTTTGTTCCTATTTCATGATCAAATTTTGTTACTGTACTTTGAGCACATAACATGAAGAAAATCACTACTACTAAAATAATCACAACTATGCCCACATTCCAGTGTTTTCTAGATGTATCTTGCAGTATTGAACTTCTTCCCAGAAATGATTCCTGTAAGGCAGGGGTCCCCAACTCCTGGTCCGCAGTCTATTCAGAAACAGGCTGCACAAGGTGGTGGGTGAGCATGTGCACAGGTTCACTTGTGCAAGTGGTGGGCGTTTGCTGCTCTAAATGCCACTCACACAAAACCATTCCCTCTGTTCCCCCTAGCCCTGCCCTCCACCCACCCCCAGGCTGCCAAGCTGGGAGAGTTGGGGACCCCTGCTGTAAGGCACAGTAAAACCATATAATAAGCCACATGGGTTTTGGCTCAAGGATTTTAAAAAGTAGTCAATTTTATAATTGGTTATTTAAAACAAAACAAAACCCTGCTTCAACCTTTTCTGAAAAGAAGATTTAAGCCACACAAATAAAATCTTTGATATGTGAGATTGCAGAGTGGAAAGTATTTTTGAGGATGTTCCCATTATTAAAACATCCTTGCCTCTCAGCTTGTTTGCTTCTTTTGGAGATATGTGGTTGGAAATACAGGGAGGCAACTTGGATTTTATTGTTTGTGTTGTTTTAAGTGACCATAATGATGGAATGCATTTTTAACTTAGCTATGCCAGTCAATTATGTTTTTCATTCAGATTTTTTTATATATATAAAAGTTTAATTTTTTTAAATTTTACACATCTCTTCACGTGAGCAATATAATTCCAGATTATAACACTTGTACATAGTCATACTTTAATTTCCATTAATCTTATATAATAACATCTCATATCATTATCCATTTCACTCATCTTTAAATAAATTTGCATTTCATATTTCAGTTCATTAATTCAATATTGCTTGCACTGGCACAATGCCGAAAGCACCAGCCTGAGGATGGCGAGTGGGACCTCGCCGAAACGTCGCCAAGATACTCTTAATCTTAAATGGGAAAAGACCCGAACACACCTAGACCTACATTTGTGTGTGTGTGTGTGTCTATGGTATTCAGCTTTGTTCAGGTATTTTCCCACGTCATTATAGTTGTGCTTTTAAAGTTGTAGCAACGTTTCGGCAGAATCTCAACTGCCATCATTAGGCTTCTGTATAGAGTTTGTCTGTGAGTCAGGCTTTCACAGCCTGTATAGTTGTACAATCCTAGAATATTTCCCAGCAAGTTTTAGACTAAATACCAATATACATTCCCATGTGGTATCCCCCTTATAGAATCCCTAACCCTTATCTCTATTTTTTTCAGCTTTATTATTTCTTTTAATTTTAGCCAGCTTTTCCTTTTCTAATTTTCCCTGGTCTTTCTTCTTTTTTCCTTCTGGTATTATTTTTATTCCCCTCTGCCTGTCAGCTATGTTATCCCCCACCCTTTCCAGTTCTCTTTTTTGGGGTTTCTTCTGATATAATTATTTCTTCTTAGTCTTGGGAACCTTACCTCTTTTATTTGTTGTCTCTGGTGTCAATGCCTGTATTTTAAATCCTTTTATATCTTTTGGCGGTAGTCCTTGCTCTCCATATTCATCTGGGCTGTTGTTTTCCTCTTCCAACTCATCATCTCTGAGCTTCCTTTGTTCTTCTGCAAGCTGCAACACCATTACTTTACTAATTATTGTGTCCAGCAATTTCATTCTTTCCTTTAACATACCTCTCATTGTTTGCAGCTCCAACTTAAATTCTTTGCTTATTTATTCCATTTCTTTATTAAAGATCAAATTTTTCTATTATAGTCCTTGCCAAAAGTTTCAGTTTCTCTCACTTTCTCTTTCTTCTGTTTTCCTGTCACAGTCAACCTCCAGCAATCCCAAAATATTGTATTCCTTTATATTTTACTATAGTCCCCTCTTTAAAAAAAAACTTCTGGTTTTTTTTGTTGTATTAATAATCTTTTATTCCATTTCTTCTCTCTTTCAAATATTTATGCAACCACTAATTTTCCTTAAAAACATAAAAGAGGAAAATCTTTAACCATTAGGTAGTGCTCTATATCACTTTCTTTTAAAAGTTTTTTTAAAATTCTCTTTTCCGTAGTATTAATGTTAATTTTTATCCATTCCAAATAAGTCCAACATTTTATCCATTGCCTAATTTCCAATTCTGTATATTAGTTCAAATTTAATCTCTGATATAATTCTTTTATTTCCAGTTTTTCCTTTACCTTATATTTTCCTCTTTGGTCCCGGCTTCAGGGCAGCCATTAAATTGCCACTTCTCCCTGTCTTCTAGGGGAGTAAGTACCAAGCCAGGGAGGGGAGATGCAGCTCCTCTCAACCCAGCTGGTGGTCTCCCCCTCTTCCCCCACCCCTACAAGGTGGGTCAGATGGTTCCGGTCCCTCAGGGACCCTTCCAACAGGGCAAGCATGGATCAAAGCCATGCACGATTGCGGTCTCTCATCCGTCTTTGATGGAAATGCCACCGGAAGTCCATTTTTCATTCAGTTTTAAAAGATTTTCTAGAACCACTAGCTTGTATTGTAAAACCTATAGAAATGTCAAGTGATTATGATGCCCTCATTTTTCACTATAGCATCTTGTGGGCTCTTCTTGTATCCATGCAAATACCTTTGGTGCTGAGCTTTGCTGATGAGTAAACCTGCGGAGACCTTCATAAGGCATCATCGTGCTTATAGGAAAATGAGGGGCGGCTGATATGAAGTTGGTCAAACAGGAAGTTTTAGAGTAGCCTGAGGGGTTAATGCCCAGGAAATGGTAATTAATGATTCCAACATGGCAAAGAGAGAGAGGGAGGGAGGGAGGGAGGGAGAGAGAGAGAGAGAGAGAGAGAGACAGACAGACAGACAGACAGACAGACAGACAGACACGGGAGATCAGAGATGCTGTGCCATTGACGTACCAGAGAGTCATCAGATGGATCTGGGCCAGCTGCCAGTTTATCTAATGAGGAGAGGTGGAAAATTTTGCAAGTCCTCTTCTTAGTTCTTCTTGAATTGAATTCAGTTCTCTGAATTCAATTCTCTGAATGAGAATTCAGGGTCTTTGAAGATTGACAATCAGCATAATAAATCCTTAAATGAATTTTTCTAAACCAGAATCTCTAGTCCAGAGATGAGCTTGTAAGCCAACTGCCTGTGCCTTCATCCCATCAACCAGGAAGTACATGTGGTATATGGGACTGTCAAGGACTTATGGTTAGAATGGAAGAGAATGGCTGGTTCACAAGGATCCAAGCTAGACCTGTTTAATTTTAGCACAGCTACCATCATTGTATTTCAGACAGGCCCTGTTTGAGAAGGCAAAGCATCAAATTAAAAGGGGAAGTGAGTCTATGAAGTTCTTCTTGCTGAATACAGGGCATATTAGGAGAGCCTTAAAATGTCACTTGGGATATTGAAGAATCTGTGCACTGTAAAAATGAATGAGGCCACCTTATAGATTCACACTGAAGCAATCAAAAGGGAAATGGGAAGAGGTTGGTTTTTCTACCCATGAGGCGAGTGGAGGGAAGAGGGGAAAGGAGGCTAAGGACAGAGCTGCCTGATGCCCTTTTGCCCTCATTCCTTCTCGGCTTTCACCACTGTGACCTTCTGACTCGGAGGGAGAGTCCCAGTCTGGGTCTGTTTGCTGATGCTCAAGCTGTAGTCTGGTCGTTTGCCATTCATTGGGTTGAGCTTTCCCGTTGATTACACCTGCAGAGAGGAGGGGGCTTGGATGCCATCTGCCAAGGACCTTCCTGCATTGGAGGGTGCCAGGTGGTGGTGGTGGTGTGCTTCTAGGCCTTATGAAATAGTCTCCCTCCCGACATTGGTCATGGTTGATGTTTCGGGAAGTCTGTCCTTCAAGGCCTGGTTATGTTATCAGGCTTGGGGGCTCCAACAAACCAGGGACTTGTTTAGATGGCTCCACTATCACTCATTCTCTCTCTGCTTGGGGTTATATATTTTTTTAGTTTTAATCAATTTTCACTTGAATGTTCCTTTTTGTATCTTTCATTGTGTTTTAATGTGCATTTGTTTTATTGAGTGTTGTACACCATGTGGACTTGTGGAATCACATCATAAAATGGGTGACTATAGAAATTTGATTAATAATTACGTACGTGTGCACGCATACAAACACACCACTTTCCAATGCTGCATTCTTAGTTTTTTAGCCATAATTAGGGCATGTTATATTCATTTAACTTGTCCAGTAAAGTAATAGTATTCTTATCTTTTCAACAAAATGCTGTCTTAGAAAATCCTTTTTCCATATAAATGTAGTGGATCCAAGAAATACTTGTTTAAGTTATAATTTAATGTCCATTGATGCTCTTACTATAGAAGCTAACACACTGTAGGGGAAAGAGTGGCAGAATCTGGGGGTGGAGTAAAAAGAGGGATAGGGCCTAGGATTCTTTTGTAACCATAAGTGAACTAAATCCAACCCCTATTGAATTCATAGATCTTATCTAACTCCAAGTAAGTGCTAACCATTAGCTAAGAAGATTCCTGATCATAGCCATGAATAACAAGAAATCATTTTAATTGGACTTTCATGTATGGACCTGATCTTTTGCTCTTATATTATCCCATTGTTTACATAATATAGGAACTTCTAATTCTTTATTCTACTCATTTCTTAGCATCTCTGTATTATATTTTTAGAGGTACTAATATTTCTATGGTCGTTTTAGAGTTGCCACTAGCGTATATAGATCCTAATTCTGTCCATCCAACCAAAGGTGGTATGTATGTATGTATGTATGTATGTATGTATGTATGTATGTAAGTTTATGTATGAACATGTATTCTTAAATTGTCCAAATCATAAAATAAACAGCAGTTGTTGACCTCCAGTATTTAATTAGGCAATCTGTGACCTGCTGAATCATTATTTCAGAGATACTTCCTTACCTAAACAGAGAAACACAATGATCCAGGGCAAAAAAGCCCTGGAAACAGGAGTGACTTCTGATTACCTACTAGGTTGACCATTGCTCACTGCCTTCCAGCAGCCAATGGTAGGGCCAGTCTACCTGGCCTTGGTGGAGGACTAGGGCAGTATGGTCTACCGAACCTCTGGGTAGTCAGCATACTGAAGCGACCACAAATATGCCACAGGAATTATGGGACCAGGATTTTGGACTCATTTTGTCAGTTAAGGTGGGAGATGACCAGGCTGAGTCCAAAGGAGGGAGGGGTCAACTGCGTCATCCATCTCGAGTCCCTTTGTACCCACCAGAGATTCAACCCACCTTGAATTCTGCTGACTCTTCCTACTGCTGATCTGCTTTGACTGTTAGTAGTTCAGGTTCTTGAAGAGAGTGATAGCATACCATAAACCTATATTTATTTATTTGTTTGTTCATTTTATTTTTATTTATTTTATTTGGTTAATAGCTTTAATAGGTATAAGTAAAAACATAGTTATGAATACATGGATACATATAATAAAAATAAAAGAAACAATAGGACAAGGACGGTAGGCACGTTGGTGCGCTTCTGCACACCCCCTACAGACTTCTTAGGAAAGGGGTGAGGTCAAAAGTAGAAAGTCTAAGGTTAAAGGTTTTGGGGTTTGGGGAAGAAACCACAGAATCAGGTAGAGGGTTCCAGACATTGACCATTCTGTTGCTGAAGTCGTATTTCCTGTAATCAAGTTTGGTGCGATTAACTTTGAGTTTGTATCTATTGTTTGCTTTTGTATTGTTATGGTTGAAGCTGAAGTATTCATTGACAGGTAGGACATTGCAATGTATGATTTTATATATATACTTAGATCGGACTGAAGGCGGCGTAATTCTAGGTTTTCTCAGTCTAAAATTTCGAGTCTGGTGACCTAAGGTCTTCTGCAACGAGTAGAGGAGTGGAGAACTCTTCTTGTGAAATATTTCTGGACTTTCTCAACTGTACTAATATCAGATATGTAATGTGGGTACCAGACTGATGAACTGTATTTGAGTATTGGTCTAGCAAATGTTTTGTATGCTCTAGTTAGTAGTTAACTAGACTACTAACTGATATTACCAGAGAAAAAGCTACGTAAGATAAGGTTAACAACGCCCTTTTGGCTATGTAGTTACAGTGGGCTCTAGCACTTAGATCATCAGAGATGAATACTCCAAGTTCCTTGACAGAGTTTGGATCATCAACAAAGTCTTAACTATTCAGCCTGTATTTTATTTTCTGATTTTTTTTTTTGCCAATATGTAAGACAGAGCATTTATGTATTTATTTGAATGGCCTTGCTTCCTGATTTCTTGCAGCTGACAGCCTGGTACCATGGTTCAAAAATTAGTGGCCTATGATGTACTGTTTCAACCAGTGAAAGGGTACAAACCTGGGAGTTCTAGTAGGGTATAAATATTTAACAGAAAGTAAGGTTTATGATCAAGCTCCTGATTTGGGGAACTGAATCTCTCATTAATTGGTAATTACATTTTCTGTAAAGATATTCCAGTAATTGAAGAACTCCATAAGTATTTTTGTTGTGGCTTGTCTGCGTGGCCCCCTCTCCTCCCCAGCAGCCGAATCAGATGATTCACTGCAACCATCATAAGTATGAGTCAGTTGCCAGGCGCCTGTATTTTGATCATGGGAGCATGGGGCATGATGCAATGGTTGTGTGAAAAACATCCACAAGTCACCTTTTTCAATGCTGTTGTAATTTTGAATGGTCACTCGATTCGCTGTTCTAAGTCAAGGACTACCTGTAGTGACTAAATCTGGGACTTTTATAATTTGAGGTCTTATGTTTCCTCTTGTCAAATCAGATTAAGGTATGATTCATCTAGGCAGGAGGAGTTGCTAGCGTGCACTCCACCCCACTCCACAAGGCCAGGGAATTCAGGAAGGCTGCCGGAGCAGGAGCTAAAACTTCTGGTTTCATTTCTAGGCAGCAGAGATGGCCAGGGCCAAATACTCCAGCGGTTTCCAGAAAAGGACTGGGAGGACAACCCTTTCCCCCAGGGGATCGAACTGGTGAGTAGGCTGCTGCCTAGGGACAAGGAAGAGCAAAGGAAATTGGGATGTAGAGCAGCTCCCAGAGTTTGTTTTTATTTATTTATTTATTTATTTATTTATTTATTTATTTATTTATTTATGCATGCATGCATGCATGCATGCATGCATGCATGCATGCATTTATTTGGGGTTGCCTGCTTTTATTTAGATCTGGATCACTATTCCTTTCACTCCTTTAGGCAATACAGTATCAACAGAAGCCGATACAGTCCCTAAACACCTTCACAGCATATGGTTCAAATCATATGGTTCAAATCAGAAAGAATATAAAGCTATATAAAGTGACATCAACCCAGCCGGGCTTCATTAACTTCATGTCTGGGCAAACCACTGAGTTTCCCATTACTTTCTGGAAGGCCAGCATCTTCAGGCCCATCTTCTCTCTGGCCCTCTAGCCAGGTATTCTAGAGAACTGGTGTTAGAGGACAGGTATCACAACAGAAAAGGCATGTTTCCTGGGCCCCGCAAAATGTCATTTTTAAAAAATCGATGGGATCCATAGCATACACCGCTGCTGCCAGGTCCAATAGGGCAGGTAGAGACTCCTGGAGAAGGGCGGTCACTCAATCAAGTTAAGGGCCCATTCCTCCTTCCTTCCAGGTCAGATCTTTCTTTAACAAACTTTCACCCCCTCCTTCTTGTCCTGCCCTCAGGTGCTTTGAGAAACAAGTCAATCCCCTCTTCTCTGTGGCAGCCCCTCAAGGCTCCAGGAGAGCCCCCCGATAGCATACAATTTCTGTCTGAGGAAGTGCAACTCCACCCCAAACTAAAGATGGAGCATCTCCAGAACCGGGGGTGGGGTGGGGTGGGGTGGGGGGAGGGAGAGAGACTGTAAAATCTCTCATTCTGTCCTGTTCTGGTTGAGGTGAACCTTGTTTCTCCTCACCCAGATCGCTGCAGACATCAGGACATGGCTTAGTCAGCCCAAGAGAGAGATAGGCAACAAGGTGAACCTGTTGGGCCTGAGGAAGTGGACTGGGCCCTCGGGACTGCAAGTTGGCTATCTGCCCCTCCTGGCTAACTCTAACTGCCATGTATGTGCATGTATTGTTCCTTTGTCTCTTAAGAAGGCATTGGTTCCCTCCCCCCCCAGGAAAGCGCTGGATCCACCATATTGGGCAATTTCCATCCAGTACCTTGACTACCCCCCCCCCCTTTGTGAACAAGTGGGCCCCTTTTAGGATTCAGGCATGGGCATAGGATGGAAACGAGATTGGTTGTACCTTTGGATAGTTTCTGGCAAGAGTGGGGTGAGGGTTATAGCAATAGGAATGGCGCTTAGACTTATATACTGTGCAGAGTGCTTTATCACATTCTCTGGGTGGTTTACACTGTCTGCATTATTTGCCCCCAATAATCTGGGTCCTCATTTTACCGACCTCGGAAGGATAGAAGGCTGAGTCAACCTTGAGTCAACCTGTCAGAATCAAACTGCAAGCTGTGAGCAGAGTTTTCCTGCAAATCTCTATTCTAGCTACTGCACCATCATGGCTCCATTCTTGGCCTGCTTGACCTTTCAGAGGCCTTCGGCACCATTAGCCATGGTTTCCTTCTGGACTAGCTCCGCAGATTGGACCGCAATCCCCACTTTGGAGTTAATGCCAATCAGTGATGATTGGCAGGGAGAGGTCCCATGCTCAAGGCTTTCCTTGCCAAAGGAAGGATCTTCTCTCTGTGGTCAGGCAGGAGGCCCCAGGGTGGGGAAGGAGGGATCCTGGTTCTCCTTGGCTTTCGGAGGCAGGACTGGGGCCTGTCCTAATGATGAGGTCTCCTCCTGCAGTTTTGCCAGCCAAGCGGATGGCAGCTTTTCAGGGAGAGAAACCCTCCCACGTTCTTCATTGCTGTCCTGACTGACATCAACTCGGAGCGCCATTACTGTGCCTGCTTCACCTTTTGGGAGGCCATTGAAAGCATCCAGGTAAAGAGAGGCTTTTATCTTGAGCCCTGTTTGGGGCCAGGACCCCCACCAAATATGGAATAGCGCAAGGGGGATCCCACTCCCTCCACCCTGTGCCAGTCCCTGGTGGACAGTTCATTCCAGCCAGCAGATTTAGGTGACCACTCCTTTCCCCCCCTCCCAGCAGCTGCAGAACCGCTGGAGGAAGGAGGAAGCAGAGGAGCTGGAGGTGACCGCCTTTGTCCATCCCTCACAGCTCTTTGCCCCAAAGAGTTTGGTGCTTGTCTCTCGGCTGGACCACACTGAGGTTTTCCGGGTAAGTCTTGCTGGGCAGTTTGGTAAACCAGTGTCTGCCTAGGGTGGGTTACCATAAACCATGGTTTACCATCTGTTAGCTCTCAGCTGTCTGGACTCTCCCTTCTTATCGTTTGGATTGGATTGTTAAGCGTATGGAAAGTTCAGCTTGTCCAGAACTAGGAGAGGCATACAAGGCATTTCCAAGACTTTAAAGCATTCTGAAATGCCGGCTGTCTGAGTGATGGAGACACCACAGAGTCAGGCTGTAGAACTCTTTTCTTCAGAATCCCAGTGGGAAGAAGTCGTGTGTGTGTGTGTGTGTGTGTGTGTGTCCATCTGTCTGTCCTCTTCAACCCCAGCTTCGATGCCGGAGTCCACCTGAGAACAGAGCCATCAATGGCTCTCCAGGCTCTGCCTTCCTCTGCCTTTGGAGAACTGGGTATTTTTAAAGTGCATCTCTCTCCTTCAATGGGTGTGGATAATAACAGAGGTTTTCCTGGTTAAGATGCTGGTTCTATGACAGCCTTGGGGGAGCCACTCGCACAGCTGGTTTTGCAGGTGGGCAGCCGGATCCCGCACTGAGCAGAGAATTCAAGGACTTGTGGGGTCCTTCTCAATTCTTTGATCAGATGATGGTACCCTGCGTCTAGTCATGGGATTTAAGATGCACGTTTCAGTCTGAACCCCCAGGGATCTGGGCCTAAGGGTGGTGGTACCCCCTTTGAGAAGGAAATACCCTTTTTCAGGGTTTTCCTTGGATCCATAACTCCAAGATCTTATCCTTAAGATCCCACAACTGACACTCTAGTAACAAGTAGAAGATTATCTGTTTTAGTTTAAGATAAAACAAACATCAGGTTTGGTTCTCCTTGGTCCCTCCAGGGCAAGAGCATAACCAGCCGCCGCCAGGTCTTAATCTGTGTAGGACCCCCACTTTGCCCACCTCCCTAACGGCCCCTCCTGAGGCTCGTGAGACGGCATTTGCATTAAAGGCTTCTCCTGCCTGAGATGCTGTGCACATGCTAAAAACCCACCCTGACAGGAAGTGCTTAGCTCTAAGCCAAAGTAGCCCCAGCCTTCAGTTCAACAGGCCTCCCCGGGTAATTAGGCTGAGGCTAAAAACCTGTCAACAGTGGAGGAGCTCCAAAGCACTGCTCTGTTTGTCCCCCAAGACACGCTGCAAAGAGTGATTTAAAAAGACACACCACATCTCACGGTGTTGGTTTTCTGTTTCTGCCCAGCATGTGACTCTTGCTGCCCTCTGGCCAGCTTGGGAAAGGGCAGCAATCGAGTGGGGAGACCAGGCAGCCCTGGAGGAACTGGGCCAGGAGAGACGTCAGCTGAATGAGGTTGACAGACCAGTCCCCCATTGGCTTAAACATCTTTTTATTTATTTCATGGTTTTTATTTTTGTGTGAAAAAATATTTTTCTTCATTAACATGTAGAAAAAAATCAGTTTTTAATTTTCATTTGAATGGTATATAGAGGTGATATAATTGGGAAAAAAACAGAAAAATGGACTTTGCAATCATTTACTAAAAAAAAAACCCCATGTAGGTAGTCCTCATTTAGTGACCACAACTGGGACTAGAAATTCCTTTGTTAAATGAGACATCATGTACTGCAAGTTGCAATTTCACTGCTGGAAAAAGAGGAACCACTGCAGTATGCTGCCCCCAACTCCCAGGCTGTTCAGAATTATTATGCTGACCTATGATAAATGCTCCTTTGATTTAGAGTGTGGTGTCAAAGGTTGCACAGGGATACAGTCACATCATGTAGACCTCTGGGTGCCTGGCCACCTCCTCCTCCTCCTTGTTGAGTAATTCCCCATAAGGAGAATGAGCGCATACAGGGGGAGAAGTGTTTGAATAATACACACACAGAACACAGATACACTGTACAGTAAATGTAGGTTTTTACTTCAGAAAGGTTTAAGCAAAGTTCAAAATAGGCAGTCCAAAGTCATTCACAGGTTAATCAGTTGGTTTTTCAATCCAGGGATAATGCAATAACAAATTCCAGTATCAAAAACAATTCAGTATCAGACTTACATCAAATCTAGGAATAGCAGTCAATTAGAAGGAATGGCAATATTCTCCAACAGAAGGAAAACAGAGATACTCAGACATACTCTCTTCTGAGACTAAGACGAAAACAACCCAGATTTCTGGCTCCATCTTATGGCCATTTGAGTAACCACACCCAATTTTCTTAAAGATACAGTTTTAAAATGTTTATCCTGGTTTATATATTTCTAACCCAAATACCCATTAGGTGACTTATATTCCAAACACCACCACTCCTCCTCCTCCTCCTCCTCCTCCTCCCCCTCCTCCTCCTCCCCCCCTTCCTCCTCCCCCCCCCCCCCCAGTTGTTCAGATTTCCTCCTGAAGCTGAGGGACATGCTGCCACCTTAAGCCTCGGGTGAATTGGATGAGTGGAAGCTGCTGAGGGGCAGGCTCCTGCCTTCCTTTGGGCCCTTTCTTGGAGCCCTTTGCAAAGTGAAAATTGCCCTGGGAGAGCACACACTGTTGCTGCTGCTGCTGAGCTCAGTCTCCCAACAGGGCGGCCCATGTCTCTGATGGGTGCCTTTTGCTGAGCATCCCCCCCTGTTTTCTTTGACCCCCACAGAACTGCCTGGGGCTGATCTACACCATCTACGTGGATGGACTCAGTACCTCTCTAGAGACCGTGGTTGGGAATCTCCTGACGTGCACCATCCCCATTACGGGGGGCTCCCAGGTGAGTTCCGCATCTGCCCCACACGGTTGACCCTCCAGTGACCGAGTCTTTTGGGCAGAGGAGGGGGCTGCATGTCCAGGCAGCGAGAGCCTTCCCCACATGTCCTTTCTCTTCTCTTGGTCGACGTTGCTATGGTTCTGAAAGGCTGATTCATAGCAGCACGCAGGGTTTCTCCAGACCAGGAAACCCCTGAGAGCAATGGAGGGTGAGAGGGGGTGGGGCTGTGATGGCTGGCTGGCTGGTTTCTTTCCTGCAGGGGAGTTTTTCGCTCTTTCACAATCTTTGGGGCATTTTCAGGGACTAACTGTCTTTTTGCAGCTGGGCCTTCATTTTTCATTAGAGGGGCATCTAAAATGTGTGTATTGTTTATTAACTCACCGGTTTTATTTATTTTATTTTTTATTTGCCAAAAATAACACAGCAGCTATATCCCAGTTAGTTTACTTGTTTATTTGTTTGATGTCTTTAGCCACCCATCTTAAAAGTGGCTGTGGTTTGTTTGGGAGGGCTCCAGGGGGCTAGAGAAGGGCAGCGGTGGGCGTCTGTGTGCCACAAGTGGCAGACGGGGCTCCCTGGGGGCAAGGCTGCTCTGGTGGTCTTCCCCTGCCTTCTGCGTCCCCCCACTTTCTCGGTAGGCAGGCCTCCAGCAGTGCTGTGGGAGGAAGGGTCTGGCTGCTCTTCTGGGGGCTGTCACAGTTAGTGTGCTCTTCCTGCTCCCCACCCCCCCACCCGCTTTGTGCAGCTGCCTTGTGGCCCTCTGCTTTGTGTGTGTGTGTGTGTGTGTGTGTGCGTGCGCGTGCTCTCTGTCTCTTTGTTGCTTGGCCATCAGTCTGTGTTGTGCTATGTTTCTAACTGATTGTGCCGTTTCTGTCTGTCTCTATCTCAGCCTGACCTGGATGACGAAGCAGCGGTATGCACGACTTTTCTCTCCTCCTCGGGGCACCTTCTTCCCCAAAAGGAGGCCTGGGGGGAGCTCCAGAGACCTGGGGTGGCCAGGAGCAGCTCCCTGGCCCCTTTGGTGTGTGCTAGGGAGAGAGAGGATGTGTGAGGCTGGGGGAAGGCAGGCAGGGTGCTCAGCTGGAAACTGAGCGGACTGGACCTTCTGCTGCAGGGCCCAGGAGGGGCCATTGAGCATCCCTGGGGCCTGGAATCCTCCTTCGGGGCAGATCGTGCAGGCCCCTTCCCAGCCACGGGACCGTGGCTTTGCATCTGATGGGGCAAGACGTGAGAACTTCTCTGGAGTCCTGCCAGGTTGTCTTTCAGGCTTCAGCCGCTCCTGTGACAGGAGGAAGGGCCAAGAGCTGATTTCCCACCTGTTCAGCCTTTGACCCCGGGGCCTTGTCTTTCTCTCCCCTCCCTTGCTGCAGAGGACGATTTCCCTTGGTGCGGGCGACAGGCAGGTGATCCAGACACCCATCAGCGATTCTCTCCCTGTCAGCAACTGCAGCGTGGCTCTCCTCTTCCGGCAGCTAGGTGAGGCCTCTCGGGGGGGCGGCTCCATTCTTGGCCCTTGGTGCTGCTGCTGCTCTTGGGAGAGCTGCCCCCAGGGCCCAGAATCCTCAAGGCTGTTGGGTCCTGGGAGGCCTCAGAGTCTCCATATAAAAGGGAGGGTCTGTTGGAGGGAGGGTCCTTCTGTTGGCAGCTGTGTCCAAGCGCAGGAGGGTCCCGTGGCAAGCCTCAGAGACAGCCCCCTCTTCCTCCAGGAATTACCAACGTCCTGATTCTCTTCTGCGCGGCCCTGACTGAGCATAAGATCCTCTTCCTCTCCAGCAGCTACCAGAGGCTGACCGATGCCTGTCGCGCCCTGCTTGCCCTCCTCTTCCCCCTGAAGTACAGGTCAGTCCAGAGAGGCTCAGACGGCTGGAGCTCATCCGCCCTAGCAGCACCACACTCTGCCCAAGCTGCCGCCTCTGCTGCCCTTGGACAAAGTGGGTCCCAAGGAGTCCTGGAACTTTTATTTGAAGAGGGTCTGCTTTGTGGGTTTCTCGGTTACAGCTTCACGTACGTGCCCATCCTGCCAGCTCAACTGCTGGAGGTCCTCAGCACACCCACCCCCTTCATCATCGGGGTCAGCTCCATCTTCCAGTCAGAGACCCAAGAGTTGGTGAGTGGAGCATCCACCTGGGCATTGGGAAGCACAGCAGACCTTGGATGTGGAACCCAGGCTTTGGGACGGGCTGGATTTTCTCTTTTCCCTGTTCCTGCTTTCTCTCTTCTCCTGAGCTGCCCTTCGGGTAGCAGGGTTAGGGGTCAGAAAGGGCTCTTCCTTCGCTGATACCCTTTTTGCCAGTGCTGAACAAGGGGCCCATATGACCAGCTCTTGAAACTCCAGCAAGTCACGGGACCCCTCCAATCATAGGATCACAACTCTGGCGTTTGGCAGATCCCCCGCCCGCCTGCCATCTACTCGTCAGCCTCCAGCCACCTGTAGCTTCCTGCTGGCTTCTCCATTGACTTCACTTGTTGAAGCCAGAAGGAAGTTGCAAGTTGTGGTCATGTGAGGTCCTTGCTTAAAGACTCACAGGGTTTGCTTAACGACAGCAACAGAAGAGAGTTACTGAAACCTGTCACAAGAATGCATTACAAGGTGCAAGACTCTTTAGCCTAGTTTAAAGATTGGGGTGAATATACAGGCTAGGATAAGAACCTGAAAGTAGCCCTGTTGGGTTAAGCCAAAGACCATCATGATCCAGCCCTCAGTTTCCCTCGGGCCAACTGGATATCTCCCTGGTGCTAATGAGAAGGAGCTTGGCTGCCCCTTTCCCTTCCCCTGCAGGGGGGTCTCTGGAGGGAGGCTGCCCCCAGCCGAAGGCGACATGGAAACCTCCCTGAAGTCATCCAGTTCCCCCTCGAAAGCCCCAAATTATTAATCTTCACCCTGTCTTGAGGAAACAAGTGCAGGGTAAAGAGGTCCCCCCCCACACACTTGTGCTCTGAATCACCTTCTGGTCAGCTTCATGGTGGCCTTTGTCCTGAGGATGTAACAGGGAGGAAACTTTCTCCATGCGGGGGAGGGGGAGAGGAATTTACATCCAGGGCTCAGCCATCCAGGGAGACCAGGTGGAGGGGCCAGCCAGCAAATGGGCAGAAAATTCATAGCAGATGAAAGGCAACCTTTCCTTACAGAACTTGGCCTCTCAAAACATGGTGGTATTGGTGCCGGACTGGGCCGTGAAAGGAAGGCCGATTCAGTGGCCAAATTGCCATGGCTGTACTTTACCTTGAGTGCCATGGGTGCCAGCAGCAGAGCTAGTCGTCCTCTGGGCTTAACCCCATAAGAGCCAGTTAGGCCCCCTGGGATCGCCTTTTGGGCTCCTGCATTCCTGCCCCTTCCCGGGAAGGCGTTCTGGGTCCACTTGTAGGGGAGTTTTGAGTCAGTTGGGCCCGGGGGAGGCTGTGGACGTGAGAGGCCTTTGTTGCTCTTCCCAGCTGGACGTGATCATCGCAGATCTCGAAGGAGGGACGGTCACCATCCCGGAGTGCATCCACATTTCTTTGCTGCCTGAGCCTCTCCTCCACCAGACACGCGAAGCCCTCTCGATGGTGAGTGTTGCCTCCCTCTGTTTCTCCGAAGGGACCTGGAGAACCCTGTCCTAGTGGGAGGAGGGGTATGAGTAGTACTTTATTGTCATTGCACCTCATACAACGAAATTAAATGCTGTCTTCAGTGAACATTACATGTCAGAAAACTATTAAAAACAAAACAAAAGCACACATCCTTCACATTCTGTGCAGTTGAATTGAAATCCCCTGATATCGCAGTAATATCAAAATTAAGAGCAAAAATGGGCGGGGGGCCAACGTAGATGGGGGGGGGGACACCAAAGGCGCCAACCTGCCTGGTGCTTTGTTCTTGAGGTGGCTGGTGCCCTGAACATGGTGGAGCTTTTATCATATTCTCGGAAGCCATTTTTGCAGGAGGCAGCTGGTACTAAGGGGAACATCCCTTGTTCTCTGTGTAATATCGGATGGAGGACGGGTTGCAACTGCTCACTTTCAGAAAATGTTTGGAGTTGTATCATTGGGGGCAGGCTCAGGTGTTTTTCTACTCTTGGAGAGCTATAGGATGGTTTTTAATTCTGTTTATTTCTTTCTTTGGGGAACATTTCTAAATTTTCAAGGTATTTCTGCTCAGCTTTCTTACATAAATTGCTGAACATATAAGGTGGTCATAAATTATTTTTAAAAATTGTCACCAAGTTGATTAAAACAAAATTAAAGTAAAGCATTAAAGCAAAGAAATGGAATATTTGTTTAAGTTATTTCTCCCCATACCTTTCTGAAAGAGTTGAGAAAATTCTTGCCTCCAGATTAATAGGTTGTTTCAAACAAACCAAACTTGAAACATATGTTTTAGTCTGGTAAAACCAGACAGAACAAAATTGTGCCTACCTATGTAACGTTTATACCCATCATACTATTCACTTTTATACAGTCATCAAAAATAATAAAAACATGATAAACAAAGAAAAGGAAATACAGGTAACGTCTCTCCATACCTTTCCTTCCTTGCCAACCATCTTTGTTGCAATTAAAGTCAGAAATGTCCTTATTATCTTTTATTTTGTTATTTTTCCCCTCTTTTTCGGGATCTCCTCAATTCCATCCAACCACAACTTTTAAGATTTTCAACCAATTCTTTGTTTTCCTGTGTTTTTTTGCAAATTAATCCTCATTTTTTCTCTTGGTGTTAGCAAACCACCCTGGCATGCTGTCCATTCCCTTCAGTTCATTCTTGGCACCTTTTTTCTGGGTCAGGAAATAGCATTTACCTGTGAACTGGTGGGATGAAGACCCCCAGTCCCAGCCCCTGGCTTGCAAGCGAGTCTCTCGACTCAAGATTCTCTTTCTCTCTAATTTTTCTTTCTCTCTATTTCTTTCTCTCTATTCTATTTCTGTTATTTTCTCTTTCTCTAATCCAAACTGTCAGTTTTGTCATCTCGGCCAGCTCCATCAACTTCACCATTCATTCTTTCATTGCAAGTAACGTCGAATCTCTCCACCGCTATGCATACTAAAATCATGCTGCTGTTATTTTACATATGTAAAATAGACAGGAGCCAAGGAGCCAATTGTATAGAGAGGCCTTAGAGACAGTCCAACCCAGAGTGGCTGGGTGTAATTTGCAGGCAGGAAGAACATATCCTGGATGGCACAGCCAGATAGCTGGCATTGTGTGCTGAAACATCTGCCCAGAATGTGCATGGAATAAGACCCCCTGCAACATCTGCGCCCTTCTGTCATTCAATCCGGGCTCTGCTGGCTGCCCTGCTGGGAGGCTCCCTGTGCTGGAGGTGACCATTGAGTGAGAGACTAAAGTCCACCCCTGCATCATTCATCTTCATCTCTAGAATTGCCTGTCTCCACTAATGCTGAATTATCCATCAAATAAAAAGAAATGCTCTGTATAATAGCGGAGAAATCATTTCATTCTAACCTACATTTCAATCCCATGTAATTCAACTTTCGGCCCAATAAATTTGCCAAATTCATTGCTCAGTACAAGTTCTGGTTTTAATTGGGGATTAATCTGTAAAACCACTCAGTTTATTTATTTTTCAGTTATGCTGAAATAAATTATTCCCAAAGTTTTGCAAATCAAGTATTTTACATCTTTCTTCCTAATAAGAACCTCATATAAGCGAATTATGCCTTTAATTTTTTTTAAAGTGAGACTTTTCTTTTCTGAGGAGTGCATTTGCTCCATTTATGCTCCATGCTTCTAGAAGAAAGAAAAATGTCTTTGTATAATATACATACTTCTGCCTACCCTGTGGCCCAGAAGTGAGAACATCAGGTGAAAGAAAAATGAAGATAGTAAAATACTTTCCTTAAATCTCAGGGTACCTGAGGGAGGCAGTGAATGAGCCCCAGCCAGGAAAGAGTAACATTCGAGGGGTGGGGTGGGGTTCCAGCCCAAGGAAACTCTAATTCCCCCCTCCTCAAATGAAGGCAGGAAAGGTGAGCGGACAGGAAGACGAGGTGGGCTGAGCCGATGCAAAAGGCTGGGAATTTAAGGAACCGAAGGCAAGGAGTGCATGAAGGATGGTGCAGTGAAAGTGAAGACGGTTTGCCAGAGGAAGGAAGGTGTGAACAGGGTGGGTAGAAGCCACCTCTGAGTTCACTTCCTCCCCTCCCCTTTTTGGTTGGCTGGCCGCTCCTTCTCTCTGCTCCCCATAACCCAAAAGGGAGTAGTGTGTGATGAGTATCTCTGTTCTTAACCCTGCCTCTCCTGGCTTAATCAGACATTTCTGAAGTTGCCCATTCCATCTTAAGAACTCTATTTTTACTTGTCTGATTACCTGCATGTCGATCACTTTTCTGTGCCTGTCCCATTCACAGAGGGGACTCTGGGTGGCATAGAAGAATCAACATAGACAAAGCCCAGAATCAATAGTGCCGGCGGGATCTCGTGCAGTCTCAGGAAACTGCACTGAAATTGTGTCACTTTTAGCCTCTTTTTATTAACTGCACAAAAAGTGGACAAGGACAGCTTTTAAGCCACAGGACGGGGAGAGCTGAAAGGACACCTCGCCTTGTGTCCAGTGCGGTTGGGTTGGGGACTGGCAGAGTGACGGAACCTAGAAGAGCTTTCTCCGAGGCCGCTGTAGAGAGTAAGGAAGGTGATCTCAGTGGAAATAGGCAAAAACTGCTACCTTGGCAGAAAGGCACTTTTTTTCCAAGGTCCAGAGAAACCAGATGACATTTGGGAGTTGGGTCAGGTAGCCCCTTCCCCGATTTCACTGGATTATAAGAAGGGGGAGAGGTACAGCACAATCAGATGTGTAAGTTGCATTTGCTTTACAAATGGTGGCCCTGGAGAGAGGGCAGTGGAGACACCCCCATTTGAATGAATCCTTGACTTTGAGCAGGTCTTGGACCCAGAGTTGGAGATGGCAGATCTGGCCTTCCCACCCTCCACCATCTCTGCTTCCTCCCTCAAGATGCAGGTAAAGAGAGAGAGCATACTGCCGAAAAGCTGACTTGCTTGGCTTTGGGCTTCTCCGTCCCGAGTCTGTCTTCCTTGGGCTGCAGGGATGCTGAATGCACAGCTCTGCCAAAGGGCTGCGGGATGCAGGGGTCTGTCAGGACCATGGCCGATGCTCCTCCCCATTTGCCTCTGACCTTCTCCCTCGCCCCTCTGGCTGCAGGATAAGGAGATCCGGGCAGTCTTCCTCCACCTGTTCGCCCAGTTGCTGCAGGGCTACCGCTGGTGCCTGCACATCATCCGTATTCACCCGGAGCCAGTCATTCGCTTCCACAAGGTAGGTAGGCTGTGGAGGAGAGTGGCCAGAGTGAGCAGCCATGAGAGCAAATTCTCTCTAGTCTACCCAAGGTAGAAAGCTTGCTCAGGGGGGCCTTTAGCAGAGACATGTCCCAGGCGTCCAATACTTAGGAGCCGCTGATGGAGCTCTGAGTTGAGGTTCTGGGATTTTAGGCCCAGCAAGGTGGGGGTGGGGGGAGGTTTCTTTCATCCCTCGTCCAGAGCTGGGACGGGTCCATTGGTCAACTGGGGCAGTGAACGCTGCGGTCCCTTTCTCAGGAGAGGGCTGCTTTGTGGGCCTTCCTCTGGCCTTCCCCCTCAGCACAGGCCCCCTTCTCTCTCTCCCTTGCTGCAGGCCGCCTTCCTCGGGCAGAGAGGGCTGATGGAGGATGAGTTCCTCCCCAAGGTGCTGGAGGGCATGGCCTTTGCGGGATTTGTGACCGAGAGGGGCCCCCCCTACCGGGAGACGGACTTGTTCGATGAGGTGAGATGCTTGTGGGGAAGGACTCTGAGGTGCCCTCAGCCCCCCCCCAATGCTCCAGCTGATCAGTGAGCATGTGCATATGTGCACATTAGGAGTGCTGAAATAAAACCTTCCTTCCTTTCCTCTTTCTTAGCTTGTGGCCAGTGAAGCCAAACGGACGCAGGCCGATGAAGGAAGCAAGGCAAAGGTTCTACGCCACGTCAAGGAACTGGCAGAGCAGCTGTACAAAAACGTATGCTGACCTAGCCCTGGGTATAAGGAAGTGTGCCAGCCACGCAGTCAGATGCCTTCCATGGCATCTTTACCCACCCCTCAGCATCTCCTGATTTTGTTCCCACTTTGGGGATTGGTCAGGGGATGTAGGCCCCCCCACTGCAGAGGTGCTTGGCTGGGATTCCCCTCCCCTCCCTCCCTCCACCCCACCCCACCCCGGTCACATGCACACACATACTCTGAATCAGCAGGTTGCTTTTTGGCATCCAACCGTACATCCCTGGTTTTGCTCAGGCAAGTCTTGTCAAGCGGATTGTCCCGTAAACCTCGGGGAGTCTGCCTGTTTCTGTGGGGAGCAGGAGATATGCCAAACTCTCTCTGCTGCCGCCTCTCTTGGTCCAGGAGAACCCTTACCCAGCAGTGACGATGCACAAGGTGCAGAAGCCCATGGAGGGCTGCCACCTGCGCCTGCACCAGAGGCCATTCCCCCATTTGGACGAAGGGACCATCCAGTGGATTGTTGACCAGGCCACAGCCAAACAGCAGACAGCGCCTCCCTTGGTGAAAGCGGAGAAGAAAGCCATGGTGCCATCTGGGCCGCCCCTGGGTACGTGGGTGCCAGTGGCTGGTGCCGAGAGGGCGGCAGCCCCTGGGGTAGCGTGGTCCCTTGGTGAATCCAGGGGTTCGGTGGTTGGAGCAAGGGCTCCAGGCTGAGCCTACGAGCGGCTTGGAGGCATTTAGAGAAACGAGTAACGATGGGAGAGGCCCTGAGGAGAACCAGGCAGAACCTTCCGGCTGCTCCCTTAACCCAGCCTCTCTCTCTCTGGGGCAGTGGAGAAAAGCAGGGCGTACGTCGAAAACATGAATGGAGAACTAAAAGGGCCAGCCTGAGTCAGAGATGGCCCAGTTCTGAAAGGGATGGCTAGCCTTCTCTCCTGCATGCGGGGTGGGCTCCAGAGGGCCCCGGCCTTCCCTTTGGACAACTGCTGCTGGCTTGATGAAGACAGGAGCCCCAAGGCAGGACCTGGCAAGGACCTTCCCGCTTTGTGGGTCATGCCGTAGTCCTCGAGTCCCCGGTGGCCAGGCCCCTGTCTCAGGAGATGCGGTGCCACCACCGGGATGAGGGCCACTTCTCGCTTGTCTGGATGTGGTGACAGCAACGTCACTGGATGGCCCTTTATTCCTCTCACGGGCGGCTTCGTAATGACCTGCCTTCCCTTTCCCTGCCTTCAGTCTGCACTCTGGAGCCTCTGTGTCCCCCAGCTGTTCCTGCTCTCCTCTCTTGACTGTTCCGGTTGCCTCTCCCTGCATCTTTGCTGGCTCCCCAGTCTCCTTTTTGAGGTTCAGCAAAAGGAGGCAGCAGAGCTTTAAGAGCAGCTCAGAGAGAGATTGCCAAGCAGGGAGGCTCTTGAATGCCCCCGCTGGCCTGGGTGAGGCGAGGATGCTGCTGGCTGTTCTCCTGCCCACTTCTGACCCAGGTGGCCCCATGGAGGCGGCAGGAGGGGGGCCTTTCCCAGGACTCCAAACCAGAGACTGGCTTTTCTTCCTTCCAGGGACCCTCATGGAGCGGAACGGGCTACTGCTGGCCAACAGTGCCCGTCGGCTGGAGGTGGTCAGGAACTGCATCTCCTTTGTCTTTGAAAGCAAGATGCTGGAAGCCAAAAAAGTGAGAGTTGGGGCAGTGTTGAGGGTTTCCAACAGAAGCCTGTAATTTTTGAGGGCATTTTGCACTAAATACTTCCATTGTAGACATTTTTTAAAAAGGAGGGCCCGTCATCTATAAATCAGAAGCTTGAAACGTGAGCCGGACCAGTTGCTGGATGTGTTTCCTCTGAACCTGTGGAGGAGAGCAGGACAGAATCCCCAGAATACAATATTGCTGGGTGGGAGAGGGGGAGGAGAATTGGCTGTAATGACACCCTCCCCCATAGCAGAGCCTCCTTCCCCCTGGCCTCAGGCTTCCCCAGAGCAGGACAGGCTGGGAGGGAGATGCAGGGCCCCTGCTGAGCACTGGCCCCCACCCTCCATTTGCCTTGCAGCTCCTACCAGCTGTGCTCCGAGCCATGAAGAGCCGGGCTGCTCGCCACTGCCTCACCCAGGAGCTGAACCTGCATGTGCAGCAGAACAGGGCCATGCTGGACCACCAGCAGTTTGACTTCATTGTCCGGATGATGAACTGCTGCTTGCAGGTGCGACTGCAGGCCTGGGGACCCCATCTCCACCCCAGTGCCTGGCTTCCTTGGGGCTGAACTGCAGCAGGGCTGTTATCTCCACAGGACTGCAATGCCGCGGATGAGCATGGGGTCGCTGCCGCACTTCTGCCCTTGGTCACCGCCTTTTGTCGCGTAAGTAGCTGGGCTGGCAGTGGTGGGATTGCAGTGACAGAGGAGGAAGGGAGACAGCTATCCTCTGCTCAAGGCTCTCCTCCCTCCCTTTTCTTTTGCCGTCCTCCAGAAACTCAGCCCAGGAATCACCCAGTTTGCTTACAGCTGTGTGCAGGAGCACCTGGTGTGGACCAACCTTCAGTTCTGGGAAGCCATGTTCTACAGTGACGTGCAAAACCACATCCGTGCTCTCTACATGGAGAGTAATGAGGAGGACTGTGCTGAGAAGGTAGGGCTGAGCTCAGAAGGAGCAGAGAGGGAGGGGCTGTTGAGGCAGCCACCTCCCGGCTCATCAACTAGCCTGATTCCCTGGTTCCCAGTTGGCTGAGGAGGAGTCGGTTCTCGATATTGCTGCCGTGCAGTGCCGTCTTTGGCCCACCATGAGCCGGGAGAAGCAGCAGGAGCTCATTCAGAAGGAAGAGAGCACCGTCTTCAGCCAGGCCATTCACTATGCCAACCGCATGAGCTACCTCCTGCTGCCTCTGGACACCAGCAAGAACAGGCTCCTGCGGGGTGCCGGACTGGGAGACGCTGAGAGCATCAGCAATAGCTTAATCACCAGCAGGTAGTGTCCTGCTGAGCCAGGTGAGGGCAGGTTGGAGTGGGAAGTGGTTGTGCTCAGGGGCCTCTCTCCCTTCTCAGCATCGCTGGCAGTGTGGCGGACAGCTATGACACCGAAAGCGGTTTCGAGGATGCCGAAAGCTCTGACGTGGCCAACTACGTGGTACGGTTCATCAACCGCTTTGTGGACAAGGTCTGCACAGAGAGCGGCGTCACCAACGAGCACCTCAAGGGGCTGCATGTCATGATCCCAGGCAGGTGCCCCCCGAGCTGAGAGGGGTCGGGAGGGGACGGTGGTGGCCTGAAGAGGGGCTCTCATCGTCTGCTCTCCTGCAACCTCCAGACATTGTCCAGATGCACATTGAGACCCTGGATGCCGTGCACCGAGAGAGCAAGAGGCTTCCTCCAATACAGAAGGTGAGAGCTCAAGCCTGGGCACCTTGGGGAGGAGCTGCCCGCAGGAGTGGGGCAGCCTGAGTTCCTGCAGGCTCATCGGTCTTCTGGCTAGAGGTGAGCAGGCTTTGCTTCCCGCAGCCCAAGCTCCTACAGCCCAACCTGCTGCTTGGAGAGGAGAGCGTGATGGGCGGTCTGCGTGTTTACCTGGTGCCCGACGGCAGGGAAGAAGGCGCTGGAGGCAGCCTCGGGGGGCCTCCTCTGCTTCCGGCCGAAGGAGCAGTCTTCCTTACCACCTACCGCATCATCTTCAAGGGCACACCTACTGACCCGCTAGGTAAGGGGGCACCAGAGTGATGCAGGCTTCTGGGAGGGAATGCCAGGGAGCAGGAGAAAGGTCCCCGCATCCTGAAGACAGGCCATCCTAAGAGCCAGGCCCCATGGGGATCCTTAGAAGAGCCCAAGCCCAACCATCTGCTTAGATTCGGGGGTGGGGGAGCTTTTCAGGAAGAGACAAGCCTGACCTGGCACAGCTGGTGTCTCTCTCCCTCCCTCTCCCCTTCCCTCCCCTCTCTCCCTTGCCTGCCTGCCTCCCTCCCTCCCTCCTCCCTCTCTCTATCCCCTCCCTCCCTCTTCCCTCCCTCCCTCCCCCTCTCTCCCCTCCCTCCTTCCTCTCTCCCTCCCTCTCTCTCCCCTCCCAACCTCTCCCCTCCCTCCTCTTTTCCTCTCTCCCTCCCTCCCACTCCCTCCCCTCCCTCTCTCTCTCTCCCTTGCCTCCCCCTCTCCCTCCTCTCCCTTCCTCTACCCCCTCCCTCCCTCCCTCTCTCTCTCTCTCTGTCCCTCTCTCTCTCTCTCTCTCTCTCACACACACACACACACACACACACACACACATATATAGAAAGGCCCCCGGGGAGGAGTCAGGTCAAGAAAGGGGGTTCCTGGTCACATGGGCCCTATTGGCAGAGCTCTCCTCCCCTCCCAGTGCCGCCTGGCTGACCTCGGCACCTGGGCTGTGAGGGAAGGCTCCTGCCTGGCTCTCACTGGTCTGACCTCTTTCTCTCCCCACCAGTGGGAGAGCAGGTAGTCGTCCGCTCCTTCCCCATCGCCTCTCTGACCAAAGAGGAGAAGATTACAGCCCAGACTCACTTGGATCAGTTCATCCAGGAGGGCTGTGCTCAGCTCCAGCTACGCTCCTGTACATTCCAGGTGAGTGTGCACATCAGGCAGTGCCGCGTCCCTTGGGGATCCTTGACCCCTCCTCACTACTCCCCTCTCCAGTCCCTCCAAGCCAGCATTGAGAGAAGCCGGGGAGTGGCGCCTCAGCCTGCCTCGGTCTGCCCTCCAGGTGCTGCACATTGTCTTTGATGAGGAAGTGGCCTCCGAGAGCACAGAGACCTTCCGGAAGCATCTCAGCAAGTTGCGCTACCCCCAGCACGTCTCCGATACCTTTGCCTTCACGGTGGGACAGACCAGAAAGCCCGTTCTGCCTCCCAAAGCCAAGGACAAAAACCCCTCACTCAGGTGGGGGAGGGTCTCCAGGGCGGGCTCGCTTGGGTTGGGGGTAGGGGGGCAGCGAGCAGCCCCTGGTTTTTCTCTCGCCTCTGGGTGACTTCGTGTGGCTCTGAGCAAGCCTGGTGTAAGCAGCAGAGGCTCCTGGGGGAAGCTTGCCAGCCCCAGTGCCCCCACATGAGGGAGACAGAAAGGCTGGGGGTGGCGTGGGGAGATGTCCGGGGTCCCAGCCCCTCGGCTGATGGGCATCTCTCCAAGCAGATGCTCCAAAGTCCAGCAGCAGGAGGAGGAGGAGGGGGGGTTGTCTGTCTTCTTGATGGGCCTTTGGAGGAGGAGCTGCCTGGGGTTCACAGGAGAGTGACCTCCTCTCCCGCCTGCTCTTTTAGGACCATCTCCAAGAACCTGGTCAAAAATGCTAAGAAAACCATCGGCCGTCAGTACGTCACTCGCAAGAAGTACAGCCCGCCTCCCTGGGACCAGCGGGGCAGCCAGCAGCCATTCCCTGAGGACAACGAGGACGAGATCTCGGGTAGGGTGGCTGCCCCCTTCCCACACGCACACACGCATCCCCCCACCCAGGGGTTGGGCCGGCTCCTGGCTTCCCCCTGACGTGCCTTTGATTCTTGCAGTGTCTGAAGAAATGGAGAGGAGCACTTTGACCCCCTCAGCTGCCATCAGGCCCTCTGACAAGATGACCATGAGCCACCTGGTGGAGCGCGCTTGTTGCCGAGACTACCAGCGCCTGGGCCTGGGCACCCTGAGCAACAGCCTGACCCGCTCCAAGAACGAGCCTTTCCGCATTTCCACCGTCAACCGGATGTATGCCATCTGCAGGAGGTGGGCCTGGGGTGGCCTTGGCCGGCTTCTCTCCCCCTTCTTAGTCAGAGCAGAGGAGGGAGAGAAGCAAGCCAGGAGGGAGTGCTCTCCCCACCCTTAGCCGCTGCTGTCCTTGGACCTTTAAAAAGAAAACCAAGGGGAACCCCAACCAGGTCCCTCAAAGTCTGCGGCATGGTGGCTGCTTCAGGAAGCCATGCTGGGTACCGGGGGAGGAGCCAGCCTGGGGCTCTAGGGACACCTGGGTTATGCATTCCTGTGGTGGGCAAGGTGTGGGGCTGAATACTTGGCATTGGAGCAGGCTGGGCTCCTGACAAAAGCTCCCTCATTTCTGTGTCCTGGCCAGCAGACTCTCGGCCCCTCCCCACCTTCCTCAGCTTCATTTCTCCACGGATCCCTCCATGGATCCCTCCACAGGCCCAAGATTTGCCATTTCTGTCTATAACCCCGTGCTTCTCAGTCTGAAGATTCAGCTGCTTCCCTTATCACTCAGTTGAGTTTTTCAGATTTGAGATTCCTTCCTAACGGCTAGAACATTAAAGAAATTAAAACTTTGTATTATGAATTACAAATTTCACAAGAAATGAGAAATGTTTATTTTAAGTAATAATTATACAATAACATTAAACAAACATTCATTTATTATTAACCAACTACGAATAGTTGGATTGAAACCAGCGTTTTCACTTAACAACCATTATGCTCAATGACTGTTAGAAGTGAGTTACAACCACTGCCTGAAGTTACGACCGTTGTAGCACCCCTGTGGTCACATGATTGGAATGTGCTGCTTGTCGGTGCGCCTGTCCTTGGGACTTGACACTGCAAGCCCTCCCCGTCTCCCCTCCCTCTCAGCCACCCTGAGCAGCGCCATTCAGCGGAGGCCTTGGCTCCACCCTGCTGCCGCTCCGAAAGGCTGCCCCACACCAGAGCTCTGGGGGAATGGCGTGGTTGCTCCCTGGAGCCTTCTGTGCCCTGCAGCCTTCCTGTTCTTGAAGCAGATTCAGGGACTGCTCTTCTGCGCCCTCCGCAGAGCTCCAAGGGCCACGTGAAAACACACCCCATCCTCTCACAGTTTTCACAGCCACGTGAGAGCAGGCCCCACTTGTGCAACTTCCAGGGGCCCTGGATGCTTTGCGAGAGCACAACCCATTCTGACACAGGCTCTGATAATCACACAAAAGCACACTACCCCGTCCTTGCATGATTTGCAGAGGCTCCGGAGGGCACACAACACACCATTCCCATGTGGCCCTCACAGCCTCCGAAAATCATGTGAGAACGGGGTGTCCTTTCATGAACGCTTCCTGTCAATTAGTGGGGAAAGTTGGCATGTCACCCAAAATGTGGCGTGCCACTTTTGATGCCCATGTCATAGATTCGGCCCGATTGTCCCAGGCCCCAGGGTGGGCCTGTCTGGGTGGAAATGCGTGATGTGGCCAAAGCTGGTAAGCCTGAGAAACCCAGGAGAAGGTGCTTCCTCTCCAGGCGGTTTGTGTGAGGTCCCCATGGATGCACATCCGTCTCCTGCCCGCATCGTTGTGCTGGGTTTACAGGCTCTGCTTTGCCTCCACAGCTACCCAGGACTGCTGATCATCCCGCAGGGCATCCAGGACAACACAGTTCAGCGGATCTCACGCTGCTACCGGCAGAACCGCTTCCCAGTGGTCTGCTGGCGGAACTCACGCACCAAAGCAGTGCTGCTGCGGTCGGGCGGCTTGCATGGGAAGGGCGTGGTGGGTCTCTTTAAGTCCCAGAACGTTCCTGCCACAGGTATCTCCAGGGTGGGTCTCCTCATGATGCCCTCCTCCTGCCCTCCCCTCCCCTGAGGTCCTCCCCTCCTGCCCCTTTTTCCAGGACCCTCCCAGGCAGACTCGACCAGTCTGGAGCAAGAGAAGTACCTGCAAGCCATCATCCACTCCATGCCCCATTATGCGGACGCCGGTGGGCGCAACACGCTCAGTGGCGGCTTCAGCTCTGCCCACGTGAGCCACTCAGGTGAGCGGGTAGGTGGGCAGCCTTGCGCTCGAGGCTGGTCCATGGGAGGCCGGCTGCTCTTCTTGCACCTTTGTGGCCACTTCAAGGAGCCACTCTGGGTGCGTGGCTGATGTAGCCCTGTGAGGCTGAGGGAAGGAAGCCTCGGCCAGGTGAGTCACGTGTTTCTGGGGGGTGTCTCCATCACATTCGCTAGCAGGTGCCCCACCTCCCCCATTTCATTGCTCCACACAACCCATCCTCATTTCTCGTTTGTCTGACTGGTGTTGGCACCACCTGGAATGGCTGGCCTGTGGCAACTGGGACCTTGCCCTCACCCACCACACTGCCTGCCCAGAAGAGGTCCAGCAGCAGCAGCAGCTGCGGGGGGTGGGTGGGTGGGGCTTAGCCAGATGGGAAGGGTTTTCTGCCCTCTTGCGGGACCTAAGGCAGGAAGAGGAGGGGCGATGTTTCCCAGGGGAGGGGAAGGGAGAGGCTGCCCTTCTGAGCCCTGGTGGGAATGTCCGCCTTCTCTTGGCGCTACAGATTCATCTGAGAAGCGGCAGCCCAAGCTGGCGTCTCTTATGAAGCAGGTGATGGGCGGGAGAGACGAAGGGTCCATCACTGGGAGCCGTGGAGGTGAGAAGTTGGTAGCAGCCTCTGCCGCCACCCCTGGCTCACTCATCATTTGCTCGCTGGTGAAGGGGTGGCTTTCGGGCGAAGGAGGTTTCCTTGCAAAAGCAGGGTGATGGGGAGGGCGAGGGGGGATCCCAGATTGGCCTACAGCTCTCCCAGGCATTTGTCATTCATTTCGTTTGCTTCTCCATCAAGTCGTTTGTCCCACCGCCCCTTGCCCCCCCCCCGAGAGTGAGCAGTCTCCCCCCCCCTCCACATCTCCCCCTGCTGAGATGCCTCTCCATCCCCTCTCAGCCCTAGGTCACAGAACTAGGGTAATTACCTTCTCCAGCCCCAAGAGTGCCTCCTCAAGGAAACCTGACTCCCCCCGAGGTACTGTATGGCCACCGAGCTCACTTGCGTGGCCCTCACACGTGGCTAACTCATGCTGTCCCCCCAGCTCCTCCCCCCAGCCCCAGCCAGGCAGGCCCTCCTCCTCCTCCTCCTCCGTCCCCCTCTGTCTCTGCACTAACTGTCCTGCACCCTCCCTGCATGTTCTGTGCCTCTCCCCGTGCTTTGGGGGCTCTCTTAGGAAAGGCGCCCCTGCCCCAGATCCTGCCCTGCCTTGGAAGGGCAGCTCGCTTCAAAGGGGCTGCGTTTCCTAATGGGCTCCATCCTCCTTCCAGGCAAGTGGGGCAGCATCCGAGCCAGTGGCCGCTTAAGCAGCTACGCCCTCAACATGGAGATCGGGTCCCGACTGGCTGGCAAAGAATTTGGAGCACAGCCCAACGGGTCTCCCTCGGAAGCCGGATTCCTCCGCCAGCTGTACATAATCGGAGACAAGTCCCAGTTGAAGGTACTATTGGGCTGGGCTGGGCTGGGCTGGGCCAGGGGAGATTGTTACCTTCCTCCTCCCCTCCTCGGCTCCCAACGAGGGCTGGAGTGCCGGAAGGGGTGGTGGTGCCAAAAGCTGCCTGTGGAAATAAAGAGCTGCTCTTTGTATTTCCCAGGGAATAAAGCCAGATCCTTTGCAGCACTGGGAAATGGTGCCCATCGAGGTGTTTGATGCGCGGCAGGTCAAGAGCAGCTTCAAGAAGCTGATGAAGGCCTGCATCCCTGGCAGCCCCTCTCCAGAGGCCTGCCCCACCTACCTGCGCTCCTTGGAGGAGTCAGAGTGGCTGGTGCAGGTCAGTGGCAGAGCACCTGGGTCCATCCTCCTTCTCCTCCCCCCCGCCCCACACTGGCTTTGCCCCCTCTCCTCTGGCCCTGAGTGCCCTGGCCGGTCTTTCTGATCAGAAAGGCAGCCTGCCCGAAGCACACACACACACACCCCTTGCCTGCTGGAGGCTGTAAAGGCCGTGCCATCTCTGTCTCCCCCAGGAGACCAAGGCAGCCCTCCTCATGCCTCAAAGGCCGGGAGAGGAGGGAACTAGAGAGAGGCCGGCCAAGGCTCTGGCAGGCCACCAATGCAGGCAGCCCCCAGGACATGCGTGGCCCCTGCTTGTAGGATATTATTAAAACATTCCTTTTTCTCAGGCATTGGGCTGCTTTACTACCTGGTTGAGATAGGGGCTTTGTTCTAATTATGGTTTAACAATATTTAAATATTTTGGGAAGTGGTTTGAAGGTTGAGATTCTTCTTTCCAGACATGGCTGGGGGGGGGGGGGAGGGGGGAGGGTTAACAGGCGTGTCTTGGGTTATGACTTTCCTGGCTTGAGCCTCTCCCAACTGCCCCTCCGCATGCTACTGACCAGAGGGGCAGTCTCCGGGTGACATCAGCTCAGGCCTGCCCCCTGGGGACAGAAGGGGAGCCTCTCCTGCCATGGCCCTGGCCATTGGGAACATCGCCCCCTCTGGGATCAGATGGGGCCCTGGGGGCTGTGGACAGAGTGCACTGATCGTTGCTTGGATGATGCCCAGCTCTTGGGTGTTCGGTTTTTTTACATTCTGTAAATCATCTTACTGTAAACCGCCTGGAGCCACATATGCATGAGATGGGCAGCTGTATAAATCAGACAAATACGCCAATGCCTGAAGAGAGGCCTCCTCGAAAACAAAGACCGGGCAGCGTGAAAGATGGGCTTGGGCTTGGGGTCCTGGTGGGGATGGTGAGCAGCTGGCATCAGTTGGGTGGGTGCAGGGAATTATGGCGTGAATTATGAACGGAAGAACGAAGAGGAAAGGATGGTGGGAACAAGTGCGGGGGGAGGAGGAGGGAGAAGCTGCGGGGCCTGAAGGGGGGCAGGGCGCAGGAGTGGCTGCTTCACCCCCATCCAGTATGGGGGAAGGTTCTCCCAGGGTCGAGGGGAGGAGTGGAGGGAGAAATTCTGGATGACAGGGAGAGCGTTATCACCTGTTCACCTACTGCAGACAGACCTGGGGTTGTGGGGGAGGAGGGAAAAGGGAGGGCGAAAGGGGGCAGAGGAGCCCCTGTGCCCGCCAGCCCTTCCTCCAAGGCTTCAGCTGCCCTGAGCTTTGGGGATGGGGTGGCCCTTGCAGGGGGGGGAGCAGGGGGCACTAGGGGAGAGGAGGCAGATCTCTCTGGCTCCAGTCATGGCCCTGGGATCAGAGCAGCCAGCAGAGAAGCCGCTCCAGGAAGGGTCCATCCCCTTCGCTTGGGTGTTGGAGCCCCCCGAGGGGGCGGGTTAACGGCCCCTTTTCTAGAACTCCCAAGGGAAACACAGCCATGGGGCTGAAACCAACCTGCTTGTGAGGGGCTTTTGGCTCCATTCAGCTGCCAGATCAGTGGGGCCAATAATTGTCTCAAAGACTTGGCGGGCGAGGGGGGTGGTGCACAAAGAGGCTGAGACCGGCCGGGGCTGCTTGTGTGCCTGGCCACCTCCGGTCAAAGGGGCTCTGGCAGGAGGTTGGGGTTTGAAGCAGTCCCAGCCTAGCTATCCCCTCCCCTTGGGCCAGGGCCGAGGGGGGAGGACAGCAGCCAACCTGGGAGGGGTGCCCGTGGGGAGCAGCTCAGGGGGAAGCAGTAAGCGGAGCAAGCCTGCTGCTGCTGCTGAGGTCCCTGGGAGACCCTGCTCCTGAATTCAAGGCAGCTGCGTCCCAGGCAGGGGAGACCTTCCTGGAGGCCTCAAGGTGGGAAAGGAAAGAAAAAGGGCTGGAAAGGAGAACTTCGGCAGCTGTTCAACCTTCCTTCCTCCCTCCCTCCCTCCCTCCCTTCCTTCCTCTATGGCAGATCCATAAGATCCTTCAGATCTCGGTGCTTGTGGTGGAACTGCTGGACACAGGCTCCTCGGTCTTGGTCAGCCTGGAGGAAGGCTGGGACATCACCACCCAGGTCAGCAGGTGTCCTCCCCCTCCGAGAAGCGGCCCGGCCTGGGCCCCAAGGCTCCCCCTGACCCACCTCTTTCCCCCTCAGGTGGTCTCTCTCGTGCAGCTGCTCTCAGACCCCTATTACCGCACCATGGAAGGCTTCCGGCTCCTGGTGGAGAAGGAATGGCTGTCCTTCGGGCACCGCTTTGCCCATCGCGGGGCACAGACCCTGGCCAGCCAGGGCAACGGCTTTACGCCCATCTTCCTGCAGTTTCTGGACTGTGTCCATCAGGTGAGAGAGAGAGAGAGGCCCCGCTGGTCCTGCCATGCCTCCCTCAGCCTCCCCCTCCTCCTGATGACCTCCTGGGTCTCTTGCAGATTCACACACAGTTCCCCATGGAGTTTGAGTTCAGCCAATACTACCTGAAGTTCCTCAGCTACCACTATGTGTCCAACCGCTTCCGCACCTTCCTCCTGGATTCTGACTACGAGCGCCTGGAGCTGGGTAAAACGGGTGGGACCTGAGGGGCTGGTGGGAAGCTGCCAGGACTGGCCAGCTCTGAACTGGCTTCTGCTTCCAGGTCTCCTGTATGAAGAGAAAGGGGAGCGGAAGGGCCCCCAGCCCTACCGGTCCGTTTGGGACTACGTGGAGCGGCTGAACAAGAAGTCCCCTGTCTTCTTCAACTACATGTATGCCCCCGAGGATGAGGAGGTGAGTAGTGCTACCTGGTGGTGGCCCTGGGCAAGGAGGGGGGAGTGTCAGGGGGTCGGGCTGGACGGCACGTCAGCTGCTGCCTGCCTGCCTTGCGTTCAGGTCCTGCGTCCATACAGCAACATTTCCAGCCTGAAGGTGTGGGACTACTACACCCACGAGGCTCTCGCGGAAGGGCCGTCCTATGACTGGGAGCTGGTGCAGGATCAGGGGGAGCTCAGTGAGGAGGCTGGCCAGCAGGACACCACCACCCCCCAAAGCCATCGCAAGATCGTTTGGCCCTGCTATGACAGCTGCCGCCGGGTGGAGCCAGACGCCATCTCTCGGCTGCTGGAGGTGAGGAGCTGTGCTGGGCCTGGTTTTTTTTTTGGTGGTGGTGGGGCTTGCAGAGGCATGGCCCTCGGTCGTCATCCTGGCAGCAGCCTTTGGACAGAGCTCGGGAGGCGTCACATCATCCCGGTCCATTGGAGGAAGGCGCTGAACTCTCCCAAGGGCTGGCCTCTCTCCATGGCCCTCTCCGCAGCCCCCCCAGAGTGAGAGTGGCTGCTGTTCCTGTCACCACGCAGGGCTTCATGGGGAGGCCGTTGTGGGGGCGGGGAGATTCCTGCATGCTCAAAAGGAGAGGAGTTCATAGCAACTCAAAATATTCTGAAGAGGCCCCTGTGGCAAATGGTGCACCAGAGTGTCAAGCAGTCACCCCAAGCAAATGTACCTTCCATCTTCAAATTGGGGGCCTCAGAGTGCCCCCCCTCCCCCTGTGCAAGCCTTGAAGCCAGGTTTCCTTTGCTGCTGCTCGAAGAGAGGAAGAAGGTTAGGGCTCCAACTAAGTGGACAATGTGGGCTGCCTTTCAGGTTTGCCATGAGATTTGGCAGCTGGCAGTTTCCATGCATCTTTTCAAAGGAAAACATACAATGTTCCTTTTTCTTTTTCTACTCTGACTAAATTATTGAGATCCATTTTGATAGTTTCTTTAAAATTCAGCATATCCTTAATTAAAAAAAAATACTTTATCCGATTAGTTGCAAGCAGAAATTGGTGAAAGATTTGGGTTTTGGGACCCTCTGGCTCTAGGAGAGGGGACTTAGCAGGCAGCCTTGACCAGTCCTGTCCACCCCCTTCCCGGTTCCAGGAGGTGCAGAACTTGGAGATGGAGCTGGGCCAGGTGCCAGAGCGCTGGAAGGAGACCTGGGACAAAGTGAAGGCTTTCCAGCAGTCGGAGGGCTCCGTGCTGGACAGTAAAGTACGGAGTCTGGCTGTGCACATGGGATAGAGGGGGGAGGGGGGCAGGGGCTGCTTTTTGTCTTCCTTCCTCTGACCACCCGTCTCCCGCAGGCAGCACCCAGTTCTCTCCTGATGGCATCCAGCCTGTCGCACCAGCGGCGCTCACTCGGCGTTTACCTGCATGAGGCGGGCAGTGGCAGCTCCACCTTAAACCTCAGCCTGGATAGTGAAACCAGCAGCTCGTCCACCCCCTCGAGTGGGAAGCAAGGTGGCCGTAAGAGCACCGGCACGCTTTACAGCCAGTTCCAGACGGCCGAGAGCGAGAATCGGTGCGGATGTGTGGTTTGGGAGGGTCTGGATGGGCACAAGGTGGGATGGAGTCCATCAGCCTCCTCTCCCTCCTCCTGACCAAGATGCTTTTCCTCCACAGTTCCTACGAGGGCTCCCTCTACAAGAAAGGGGCTTTCATGAAGCCCTGGAAGCTGCGCTGGTTTGTCCTGGATAAAACCAAGCATCAGGTAGGGGGAGATTGGCAGTGCTTTGCTGGCCAAGGGACCGTTTCCGTCTGGCTGGTGAATTGGCAGAGCTCTGACCTCTGGCCCTCCCTCCCTTCCAGCTGCGATACTATGACAGCAACCTGGACACAGAGTGCAAAGGGATGATTGACCTGGCTGAGGTAGAGACCATCACACCAGGCACTCCCACCATGGGAGCTCCCAAGATGGTGGATGAAAAAGCTTTCTTCGATGTAAGTGACCCTTGCGCCTGACAGAGGGCGGCCCAGTTGAGGGTCAGGCTGATAAGTGGCCGCCGTGGACTGCCCCCATGCCCTTCATTCTCAGGACTGCACTTCTCCTCCTTGGCAGGTCAAGACAATAAAGCGGGTTTACAATTTCTGCGCCCAGGACGTGCAGCTGGCCCAGCAGTGGATCGATCGTATCCAGAGCTGCTTGTCTGATGCCTGAGGTGCCACACCTGGCCTGGCACAGCACAGGACAGAAGGCGGTGGGGTGTGTTGCACAGGTGGGATACCCTCAACCTGGCTTGGCCACATGCAGTTTGCGGGGAAGGGCGTGTCCAGCCTCTCCCACCTTGCGAAGAGGAGAATCTGCCACTGGCATCTGGCCTGGTGGATCCTTGGGAGGGACTGGTCCATCTTCCGTTCTTCACCAGAGGTTGGCAGAGCCATCAGACTTCCATGCCCCAGAGCAACCAGAGCAACTCCAGAGCAACTCTGGCCGGCCAAGAACGGGCTCTGTTCTGTCGGGGAAGCTGGCTGAGGGTCTGGCTGTGGGGCAGAGGTGGCAAGAGATTGCTGCAAAGCATGATAGCAATCCCTCCTGCCCTCCCCTTCCCCAAGTCCTGATGTTGTGAGATTGGAAGTTAAAAAGAAGGGGGGGCCCACCTGCGCTCTGTCCCTTAATGCTGCTGATGGACAGAATGGGCAGTTCCTGGTCAAAGACTCAGTCAGGTGGTATGGAGACATTTGTTTGTGACCCCCCCTCCCCCCTCAGTTCTTACTTCCCAGCTCTCGCTTTTCCCCCCAGCATCCTCAGGGCTAGCCCTGGAGTGCAGGGTGGCTGATGGCCCCCCCTATCCCCACCTCCGGTTCCCTCCACACCGCCCCGGCCCCGAGCACCTGAGAGCAAATCATGTGACTTGGTCTCTGTTTTTGCACCACCAGCCTCCTCCGCGCTCCCCCCCAATCCCAGGCTGCAGCACCCTCCATTCCGTTCTCTTTTTGGACAGGAGATGGGAGAAGCACAGACCCTCTCCACAGTATGGCACCCCCTCCCCCTCCTACTTTTTTATTGGTACCATAAAGGCTGTGGCTGGTGTGAATTTTTTTTGGGGGGGGTTGTAATTTCATGAGCAGTTGTAGATTATTGAGGTTTCTGTACATTGTGTCAACCTAAAGAGTTCTTGTATTGTATTGTGCTTAGAGGAAAAATATATATGAAGAGAAAAAAAAACTAATGGAATTTAATAAAAAGAAACACATCACGGGTTTGGCTAGATGTGATTATGTGCCTCTCTGAGGGGTTCTCGTGGCTTTCTTGCCACAAATCAGTTTGGTTTGGATGCTCTTTTAAGGTCCATTTAAGAGACTTTCCAAGAACTTGGGGGGGGGGGGGGTTTCTTTGGAGGAGGGTGTCCAGAATCGGGCAGTGGAACAGTTTTTTTTAAAAAGCACAAGATGGCTGCTTCTTCCAGGCCAAGTCCTTCACACCAAAGGAGAATTTTGTTCAACACATGCAAAAGTTGATGCGATTTCATTTTGGCATCGTTTTATTATATTAAAAGAATGAAGCTAGAAAATGAAGTATTTAAAAAGAAATAATTTGATAAGAATGTATTTCAGTTTTTTGCTTCTGATGCATTAAAATACCTATTCATACATTTTCTGGATTTGCAATCTACAAGGAATGACAATCTTCATCATACGGGGCAGAAAGCAAGGCTTTTGCGACCGCGGCTAGGCTTTGGATGGTCCAGATCGGGACTGCTAAGCCAGCCCCAAGGCTTCTTCTTCATGCCCTCCCCCTAGCTGTGTGTCCCCCAGCAGGAAGATGGTGGAGAATGAATTTGCTGGTGACGCTCACTTGTGTCTCAATACCTGCCTTACCCAGTGATGCTGTCCTTCTGTCTCAGGGCCAGGAGGCTGTTGGAGCCCTGCACCAGAGGCTCATCAGCCCAACCCTAACAAGATTTGGTAGCTTTGGGTTCAGTAGAGCCATGCACAGAAATGGGCCACCTTTAGTTCTCAATAGGGTTTTGCTTCCCCAGAGGGAACCAGTGCACCATTTGGGCAGTCTTTCTGGGTTCTTGCTATAAGATTAAATGGCAACTGTGGCACAGATTCATTCCCACATACTAATTGTGCTCTTTCCTGGGCTGGGAAACTGGCCGTCACTCATTCTTTTGCCATTTCTTATATTGTTCTGATGTGCTCTGACCTTCAATACCAGCTGATGCTACAGCTGTTCCAGACTTCAGGTGAGCGTTATGGGCACATCTTGGAGCACTCATGTGGCCCCCTCTGTTTGATGAGCTGCTCTTTGGGTTACACTCAAGGTGACATGTTACCTAAATGGCTTGGGGCATTATTCTCTCTGGGCTTATCTTTTTTTTATTTGCCCCTTCCTATAAGAGCAGACACCTAACATGGGTCCCAGAATCTTGACTTCCTTTTCTGTCATGTGCCACCTTATGCTTGCCTCCCCACAACCCCATTCCAGATTTATCTGGTTGTTAGGAATATGAGTCTCCTAACAGGTATTTGGGTTAGAAATATATAAACCAGGATAAACATTTTAGTAGGGTGTGGTTTCTCAAATGGCCATAAGATGGAGCCAGAAACCTGGTTTGTCTTAGTCTGAGTCTCAGAAGAAAGTGTATCTTTATTTCCTTCTGTTGGAAAGTATTGTTATTGCTCCATTTTTCCTAATTGACTGATATTACTGGATTTAATGGAAGTCTGATACTTAACTGTTTTTGACACTGGACTTTGTCACTGGAATATCCCTGGATTGAAAAACTGACTGATTAACCAGTGAATGACTTTTGGACTGCCTATTTTGGACTTTGCTGAAAATCTTTCTGGAAGTAAAAACCTACATTTACTGTGCAGTGTATCTGTGTACTGAGAGTGTATTATTCCAACACTACTCTCTATATGTCTCCTCTGTATGTGCTCATTC
>BLBF01000243.1:1006727-1055517 GCA_015471245.1 Laticauda colubrina | reverse complement strand
TGTTTAGCTTGTCTACCTAACCCTGGTTGGGGAACCCAGGCTTAACAGGTTCAATCAGACAGCAAATGACTACGATGAGGTGTTTGCACCTAGTCTGAAGGCTACTACATTAAGGGCAGCATTAGTGTGGGCAACTAAGGAGAAATACATTGTAAATGATTTGGATGTAGAGACAGCTTATCTGCATGCACCATTGCAACACACTATATACTTAAAGAAACCTTTAGGTCTCAAAAATGACAATACTGATTATGATTGCTGGAAATTGAAAAAGAGTCTTTATGGTTTAAAGCAATCAGGATATGAGTGGAACCAATGTATATTTAAAGAGTTAACTAAGATAGGTTTTGTAGCTGGCATGGCTGATCCATGTTTGTTTAAAAGAGAAAATAATGGTATGATTTCATTATTATTATTTACTGATGATATAGCATTAATCACCAAAACTGAAAAAGAAGATACTGAGATAATTTTACTATTGGAAAAGAAATTTAAGATAAAACTGTTCGGAGAAATCAAACAATATCTTGGTTTAAAGATAGATAGAACTAGAGGAGGATACAAGAGCTCACAGGCAGATAAAATTAACCAATTACTAAAAAGTTATAAAATGGAACTTTGTAAGCCGGCTAAGACACCAATGAGCCAGGAGTTTAGCCATAGTGATGTTCAAAGTCCTGTTTTTGATAAGAACACTTATCAGTCCTTGATTGGTAGTTGATCTTATCTCAGTAATTGGTCAAGGCCAGGCATTGCATACTGTGTTAATCAATTAGTGAGATTTAATGCTGAGCCAACTGAAGGGCACTGGCAAGCTGCTAAACGTGTGTTGAGATATCTGAAACAGACAATGCATCATGCATTGTATTTGGAGCCAAAAGATGAACTGAATTTAACTGCATATGCTGATGCAAGTTTTGCTACAGACATAAATACACGAAAATCTACATCGGGTACTGCTGTATTATTGGGGAAAGCATTGATTGGATGGAGATCTATTGGACAGAAACATCTAAGTTTGCAACAATGGAGGCTGAATTCTCATGTTTGTCTTTACTATGTACAGATTTAGTTTTGTATAAGCAATTAATTAATATGGGAATTAATGTAACAGATCCTATTTGTTGTTTACGAAGATAATCAATCAGCAATACAGATGGCTTCAAATATTGCTGTTAAAACAAGAACAAAACACACAGATTTAAGATATTTAATTGTGAGACAATGTGTGCAAAGTAAGATGATTAAGCTAGAATATTGCATGTCAGAAAACAATATAGCTGATCATTTTACAAAGGCCCAAGGCTCTATGAAGCATAAGGCATGCTGTGAAGATTATGGACTTAGAATGTAAGATTGTATATATTATCTTACCCAAAAGGGGAGAATGTTAGGAATATGAGTCTCCCAACAGGTATTTGGGTTAGAAATATATAAACCAGGATAAACATTTTAGTACTATCTCTTTAAGGGAATGCAAGAACATGCAATTGGGTGTGGTTTCTCAAAAGGCCATAAGATAGAGCCAGAAACCTGGTTTGTCTGCGTCTCAGAAGAAAGTGTATCTTTATTTCCTTCTGTTGGAAAGTATTGCTATTGCTCCATTTTTCCTAATTGACTGATATTACTGGATTTAATGTAAGTCTGATACTTAACTGTTTTTGACACTGGACTTTGTCACTGGAATATCCCTGGATTGAAAAACTGACTGATTAACCTGTGAATGACTTTTGGACTGCCTATTTTGGACTTTGCTGAAACCTTTCTGGAAGTAAAAACCTACATTTACTGTGCAGTGTATCTGTGCACTGAGAGTGTATTATTCCAACACTACTCTCTATATGTCTCCCTGTATGTGCTCATTCTCCTAACGGGGAATTACCTCAACACTGGTCCCAAAGCGCTGCCCTTCGAAAATGTGTAACAACTTGGTTTTCAAACAAATGAACCAGAAGGTAGATCAAGTCTGTCTGGAACTTATCTGTATTTCCCCAGAACAAGTTAGCTGTATATTTGCATTTTTCATGCTGTTTTAATTCTATATGCCACCTTGAGCGTTGATTAGACAGCCTTATGGAGATAATGATCCACCCCAACATACTGGATATTGGTAAAATGGATAGATATGATCAAATTTTGAACAATCGAGGAATACTAAAAACAAACCAAGAATTAAAATTTGGGGGGGGGGGGGCGCGGAGCTGGCATCGCGGCTGTACGGCATGCGATCTTGGAGGCCTGAGATCGCTGCCGATATCTTTGCTCCTGGACGGTCCAAGTGGATCTAAACCGTCCCGAAGAGACGGTGAAAGTAAAGAGTGCATCCTGTCGATCCCAGGGATATCGCAAAGTCCCTGGTAGATCCAGGAGAAGCTCTTTTTGCCAGTGGCAAAGAGGCAGCCATTAAAGCTGCTGAAGTTGGGACAGCTTCGAAACAAGAGAATGGAAAGAGAGAGTGTGCCGGTTTGGTGAGAACTTTTTCTTTATTTTAAGACTTGAAAGGACACCCTAAAAGAAATAATCTAAAAGTTTTGACAGGAGTGATTAAGTGGCAATTTTAAACAGGAATGTCAAAGTAATATATATATTTTTTCTCATTGCTGGATTTTCTACATATGATCTTATATTTTGAAACTAGACTGGTTTTTTTCTCTTCTTTTTATCTAATCTTTTCTCCTTTTTGACTTTATAATATTTTAAGCCAGAGACTCCCTTTTAGTTATTTTTTTTTAAATATCCTTTTCTTTTTTCAATTAATTTTTATTATATTTTGCTTGGAAAATGAGGGGGAAAGTGAAAGCTAAAGAAACTTTGCAACACTGCCAACTGGAGGCTTGGAAATATTCTATTTCTCTTTTGACCAGACAAAACTGAGAAAGAACTGAGACTTTTTTTTCAAGGACATTGCCTGTTTGATAAGATAGAGGGAAGAGCATGGGAGAGTATTACTGCAGGTGCTCTTCTGGGTTTTTTTTATCAACAGCTGGAGTCTGGTATTGAAGCTTTGGAAAAGAAAAGGTGATAAGTCTCTGGAGAAGAGAGTATAATAAGAGCCTTGGATAATTAAACAAAATGCAGCATGCTCTTTTTATTCTTTCTAAGCTGTGCTACCCCTCCTTATCAGTTTACTTTTTTTTTGTAATAGCTATTTGGATTTTGGATCTTTGGAACTTGTCTTTTTTTTTTTTTCCCTTCTCTTTGGAAGTTAAATTTCTATGCCTGCTTTTTATTTTAAAGGAAAAGCTTTAGTATTAATGTTTCCCTTCCTTTTATTTTTAAAGGAGTAGCCTTTTTTTCCCCCTCTCTCCCTTCCTGGTATTCTTTGTCTTTCCATCTACCTTCCATATTGGTTTTTTTCTTTTATTTTTATGCATCTTTTTATATTTGAGACCTCTTAATTGGATTAAGGTGTTCAAGAACCTGAAAAAAATTTTCTTTCTTTTTAAAGCCTTTTTCTTCATTTTTTCATCTTTTTTAGGATTTTACAACTTTTTGTGTTTATGGTCTTTTCCTTCATTTTTGAATTTTTTCTGTCATCTAATCAATTGATTGGATTAAGGTATACAAGAACCTGAATAAATTATTTCTTCTTTTTTTTTAATTATTATTACTATTTGGCTTCTTTTCTCCTACTATTTTTATTTTGAACTGCAGTTGATTATTTCACAATTGGATTAAGGTCTAGAAGAACCTGAAGATATTGAATTGCTCAAAATGAGTAGGAAATTAACAGCTCCTGGTTCTTCAACTTCTACTTCTTCCTTTCCACCATCTGGAGGAAAACATTCAATAAAGACAATGTTAAGGCAAGAAAAAGAACAAGAAAAAGTGACCCTGCAGATTATTATGCAAGGAATTCAAAATATTCAAACAAGATCAGAGAATACTGAATATTGAAAAGAGAATAGAGAACACTGAACAAAGAACAGGGAAAACTGATGAAAAAGTGGAGAACATCCAACAAATGATGATGAAGTATGATGAGACTCCAAAAAATTGAAGAAGATAAACAAAAAGACAAGATTGGAGACATTGATAACAGATTAACTGTGGTTGAATAAGATAAAAGTGGTGTGCTGAGATGGGAGATGGACAGATCAGAATTTTATCTTAGATTCCAAAACATAGAAGAAGAAAAAGGACAAAATCTAGCTGAGATAATGATAGAAATATTGGCTGAAGCTCTGGAAATAACTGAAGAAAAGATGATGGCTGGAATACATGAGGTTTATCGAGTCTTCACAAGATATGCAATGAGAAATAGCTTACTAAGAGAAGTTCACAGATTTACAAAGAAAGCCATGAAATCGCAAGTATTGCAAGTGGCAAGAGAGAAAACATTGAAACACAAAGATAAGGAGATTGTGGTCTTGAAACAAGTGCCTAGAGGAGTGAGAGAGATGAGAAGAGAAAACCGTTTCTTGACCAAATTGCTCCTTAAAAAAAGAGGTGAATTATAGATGGCTGATTCCAGAAGGTTTAATGTTCACATGGCAAGAACAGAGATATAGAATTGACTCAGTTGAGAAAGCTGAATCATTTTACACAGAAATTTTTCAGAGGGGAGAAATAGGCAGAAAAAGAAACTAATTCACTAATTGAATTCCAAGAGGACTCCCAAATGACGACTGAAAAAGAAGAAGGTGCAGTAGGTGGGAAGGAGGAAGACAAAGAACAACGTGAACCAAGAGCCACGAGAGCTGTCATACCTAACTACAAAATATAATCATGGAAGAGAAAAAATTGATTACAATTAATATAAATGGACTTAATTCAGCCGTTAAAAGAAGGAAAACCTTTCATAAATTAGAGAAATTAAAATTTGATATAATCTGCCTATAAGAAGTACATATTAAAAAACAATATGAACAATTGTTGATACAGCCAAAATTAGGAAAAATATTTACTTCCTTGACACAATGTAAGAAAGGAGGAGTGGTTTTATATATGAAAGAGACCATCCCAGTGAAATTGATTTATACTGATGACGACGGAAGAATAATGGACAATAATACGAAAACACTCCTGATTGCAATCTATGCCCCGAATGACAATCAAGAAGAATTCTATAAAAAATAACATATGAAAATAATTGAACTGGACTATGTTAATATAATTATGATGGGAGATTTTAATGGAATCGTAGACAATAAACTGGACTATACAGCACAGAAAACAATAAAGCAAAATAGAAAGACTCTCCCTAAATCTTTTTTTTAAAATGGTAGATGAAATAAACTTAAAAAGATGCATGGAGAGAAATGCTAAAACTAAACAATACACCTTCTACTCAAACAGACACTTATCATGGTCTAGAATAGATATGATATGGATGTCAACAGAATTGTTCACTAATATTCAAGAAATAAATATTGAAACAAATACTTGGGCAGATCCAACAACAATTAAATGGAAAGGACAAAGAAGAAGATCCAGATGGACTCTAAATAATACTATTTTAAAGGAAAAAGACTTCACACAGTGGATGGAGAAAGAATTGGCCTTTTTCTTGAGAGAAAACAAAAAAGATACACCAATTAAGAATGCAAGGTACGCTCTTCCATGTCTGGTGGCTGTCCCTGGAAATGAAAAAATATTGGATTAAAATACAAACATGGTGAGATGAAATTACCCACTGTAGGTTAGAGTTGAAGCCTGAATTGTTTAAGGGCGAATATCCTAAAAATATTTGAATAAATATTAAATATTTGAATATACATATTATGGTGGCAAGAATTGCTCTAGCACAAGCTTGGAAATGTCTACCACACTGTCAGATGGCGTAATAATTCATAAAATTTTTGAATGCGCAGAAATGGATAGACTCACCATGGAATTGAATAACAGACGACTGGGAATACTATACAATTTGGAATAATTAGTACCAATGGATAGATAGCAAAACATGAAAGATATAGGTTAAGAGAAAAGATATATTTTGTATACTTGTATGATCAATGAGAAGCTGTTGAAATGGATGGACATTTGGAATGTATAAATACAGCCAAGATTTTGTACTGTCAAGAAAACGATGGTGAAATGTTTCAATATACTTTTCTTTTATAGATATATTTGTATATATATATATATTTGTATATATATGTGCTGTTTAGCTTCCTTCGGGTATTATCCCACGTCATTGTAGTTCTGTTAAAGTTGTAGCAACGTTTCAGCAGAATCTCATCTGCCATCATCAGGCTTCTGTATGGATATGGGTCTTACAGCTCCTGGTTTTAAATTTGAGGCTGGTCCATTCTGATTGGTTGGGAGCCTGGACCTGTGTTCATTGGACTTGGAGTTTGATTGATTGGTGTTCCTGGTTTCTTCTGTCTGTTTTGTGGCTTTGATTGGCTGGCAACACTCTGTTCTTGTGTTGGAGGCTTTTAGTGCAGCTTGGCTCCATGTGAAGGGACGGCTGCTCTTCATTAGCATATATTGTGTGTATATATATATATATATATATATATATATATATATATATATATATATATATATGTTAATTTTCAATAAAGTTTTTTTTTAAATTATTAAAAAAAAATAAAATTATTCTCATCTTCTGCAACACTGGTAGTAAGCTAGAAAAAACATCAAATTACATTGAGCAGAGCAGATGGAGACATTAGCTTATCACAAAGGTTTCTATAGGAAGAAAAGGTGTTTAACTTCCTGAGCACAAAGCATCTTCAAATTATAGCTGCGTGGACAGGTTTTGTGACACGCACACACCAATGCCATAAGAAGATTCCATGGAGGGGAAAACAGCAACTTATTAACCATGATGGCTATGGTCAAAGGCAGCATGCTCTTGCATGGCAGGTACTGAGGCTCATTCTTGCTGCCTGTTGGTAGGCTTTTTTGGAAACTCAGGTTTCACTGAGGGGAGGCGGGTGTGGGGAAACAAGCCTGCACTTGAGTATAATGCAGTTTGGAAAGCTTGGATGTATGGATCGGACCTAATGTTTTCATAATTGCCATTATAACCAAGATCTCTGCTGCTGCCAACTCCTCTCCCGCAGATTCAAGAGCTATTGGATCTAGCTGTTCTTTCCAACCCTCTGATGTAGGCTTCACTTTTCTGAAAGGGCCTGAACTTGTAAACAAGCCAAAGATTTCTATGATGGATAGCAATGGGCAAAACACTTGCTAACCAGGTTACTGGGAAGAGTATTCCAACCACCAGCATTTGCCTTCGTAAGAAGAAAAACTGCAGTCCAGATAGCATACACGATCTTTGGTACAGTTTGGATCTTACCAGCTGTTTCCATCTCCACTGCAGTGCTCCTTCTGTGACAAGGGGCCCTCACTACCAGCAGAGGATGATGGGCCTCAGACATGGAGGGTAATTAAAGTGCAATGTCAGCGCTTGAAAGCACACACCCACACAAATATCCCATATAATTTTTCTAGGACACTTTTTTAAATTATGACATCCACTATCAAAAGAACAAATGTAATAGTGGAATTACGAGATGCGCTTAGTGGAAGAATGAAAACCCCGGAAGAAAACATTTGCAGTAATACCAACCTACTTGGGGGCTCACAAGGGGGTTTGCAGCTGGTTTTGCAGGGAGAGGAGAGGGAGTCTCTGCTTCCCTTTCTCTAAGAAAGAGGAGGGAGGCAGGGAAGAGGGCAATGGTCAGCTTTCACTCAAGGATGGCTCTGAGGAAACTGATTTGGTTGCCAGTAAACAGAATGTGGGGAGGACGTTGATGAAGATTATTAGGCACCCGTTTCATTGTCTGGAGGTTGAGTTGTAGCAACTGAACTTTCCTTTTTGATTTGAAGCATTTCACTGCGTATTATCCAAGTAGCTTCTTCAAACTGAAGCAGCAAAATGTTTCAAACCAAAAAGGAAATAAGTCCCGGTGCCATGACTCAACTTCCAAATAAAACAGGTATGGGTTGCCCCACTAACTGGGACCAGAATTTCCATCATTAAGCAAGGCAATCCATGAGCAAAATACTGCTTGACATTGATCCTTCATTCACCAGTTTCAATTAGTGAGCCTCTCATTTCATTGATCAAGTGTTGTAAAGGATCTGATCAAGTATATGGATATAGGATCACACAGGCAATGACGACAGAATACTTACCACAGATCTGGCTCTTCTGGAAATTAGCCCCGTAAACCATTTACACTGGTTGAAAATAGTACTGAACTGAAAACAGACTTTGTCGATTATGGGTTTCAAAACATGGCTTTCGAGGCAAACCTCTCCAAAACTTAAGAATGTCAGTGTCAACTTCGAATCGAACCTGGCAGAAGCAGTTTTTCCTATTTCTCAGTTGCCAGACAGAGGGGTGGGTGGGTGGGAGGGAGAAGGAAATATGCTGCTAGACAAAGCACAGCTCTCATGGGAACCAAGGTCATTTCTACAGGTGGTGGATAGAGATGGGGAGAAATGCCTGGAAAGCCCGCTGATTAACCTAATTGGCCTAGGTGACCTGTGACTTTTGGGGAGTTATTTTCTATATTAATTATACTGAAACCGCAGGAAACATTTAGAGTTGGCTTTCCATTTGATCATGTACCTAATAAAGAAGTTCTTAGAGGAAGACCTTAGCCTCAGTTTTGATTTGCTTGGGTTCATTAGTTGGGATCATGACAGATAGTGGAATATATTGTTGGTGTCCACTACCTTTGCTGGTTCAAGAAGTAAAACATTCCTGGACTGAAGGCCTGTGCCATATGTTGTTCCAGCTGCAGCAAGTCAGACTATAAAAGGACGCTGTAGATGCTGTTTTGCCAACCATTCAGCGCTCAGTATGGTACACTTTCAGTGAAATGATAATCCACACTCTTATGTTCAGGTGATATTCAAGTGAGGAGAGTTGGTGTGCAAAAGACCATTGACTTGAAGGGTGCAGACGATGATGTGCTGGGAGATTTTTCTGTACATGCAAGAAAAATGCCTTTAATCAATGCCAGAGTAGCCTCTCTGCTGGAGCTGGCCGACTGGTCTGAGCCACCTTTGATGTGCAAACTTACAGTGGAAATAAAGAAGTTCATCGATGAACCAAAGCACAGACCACAGCGGCCTTGTCATGCCCAATGAATGGAGAGATGGGTGAAACAGGTCACAGAGGCAGAGGGCAGACACAGGAGAAACGGGAGGATTATATCAAAGGCCAAGACAAGCAAGTAAGTTGGTGGCTGATGTTGAAGAATTAATCAAATCAAGGCTTGAAGAAGCTGGGTTAAACATTTTTGTAACTCAGATAATTGCTTTCTCTAAGTTTATGGTTGCATGGATGACTTTTTTGCTTAGCTAGATAAGATTAATGCAGAAAAAAAATCTTTAATTTTTTGTAGCACAAATGTAATTTTGAGAAAATAAACAGTACTTGGGTTACAAAATACTTTTGAGGGTTATATGATCAGATGTGGATTTACCATTCCAAACGAAATGTTGTGCAATTACAAAAATAACAGATTTGAAGGTGTAGAACCACATCCCTTCACTGAAAAAAAAAATCCAAAAAACAATTTTCAGCTCATTAAATGACACACCCAGGACATGGCTTCCATCCACCAATTCCCTGATCACAAATCACACAGCTCACAGAGTGGGAGAAAAGTGGGCTGGCCTTGTTCCTCAAAGGCCTCTGGCCAATCCTTTAATCTGCAAAAAACATGGGACAACAGACATTGGGAGTTTTTTTCTAAAATCAGAGCATTGTTATGTTGGGGCTGGTGGTGGACTGTAACCGTGAGAGATTTAAGCTCCCTTTCTTCACCCACTCCAGAAAAGCTCCACTTTTTCATTCCAAAGTATCTGATTTTGCCCCCCCCCCCCCAATGCCAGTGCTGAGGATCATCAAGTCCCACTGAGGTTTGGCAAGGAGCAGGTGGCTGCACAAAGCCAGGAAACACCAGGAGGGGCACAAAGGAGCCAATTCCGTCCGACGGCTCAGGGCCCAAAATCACAGCCTTGATTCTGCAGCAGCTCAGCCCCTGCCATTCTTATGCTGGGGGGGGGAGGAGGGGGGGAAGAGACTGCCCCTGCACCAGCTGCCCTGGGGTCCACATCTCGTGTCTAGGGCACGGCTCACGCTCCTCGCGCATTGCCAGGCCATACTGGCATGGCTTCCTCCAAGGTCTCTTCCAATGTTCAAGGTTGGCATGAGGTCCAAAGTGCAAAGTGTTGCAGTTCTTGCTTCTATTAAAATTTTTACAAAATTAAACGAACTAAAGGAAAATCAATCATCTACGTGAAAGGGGAGGGTCTCCAGAGACCCCCACCCCCGAATCGCTCCAGGACCTCGTTCCTTGCAAGGTCATCTTTATTCCCAGGCCTGATGCTGGCTGACTTCCTTCCTTCCGTCCGTCCGTCCGTCCCTCCCTCCCTCCCTCGCAAGAGTGACAGGAGATCCTGTCCTTCAGGGCACCAGCTGCCCGTTGCTCCCCTGGCCCAACCTCCTCAGGGGGCAGCCGCCTTCTGGATGAGGCGTTATTGCTTGATGAAAAGCTGGCGGGGAAGTTCCAATGCCACCTTTGTCCCAGCATCCCTGGGCCAGTCCAGGAGAGCAGAGGCAAGGCCCACCCTTCCCCCCCCCAAGAGCCAAGCCAAGAATGGGCACCGGCCAGTCATGGCTGGAGGGAGCTGGGGGGGGAGAGGAGCTCACGCTGCCCTTGAACCACAGGGGGGGATGGGGGCTGAAGAGGGGGGGCTGCTCTCTACTCTGTCCTCTCTGAAGGCAGCCTGGATGATAAGGGAGATGTGGGCAGCCCAGCTGTAGTCAGGCACTTTCCGGGCCGCCCCTCATCAAGCAGGACCTTTCAGCGGGGCCTCGGTTCCCGGGTGGGGCTCCTCGTTCCTGCAGAGAAGGGGGGGGAGAAGTTAGAAAGGCCGAGGGGGCCTTTCCCCATTGGTCCAAGTCGCCCTGGCAGCTGCGTTTCCCACCTTGAAGGGACGGAAGGGTGGGGTGGAGTACAAGCGCCACTCCGAAGAGCCTGCATAAAGCCAACTGGCCAGAACCAGGATGGAGCTGCCCTAGAGGACTGGCATCACCCCCAGCCACCCACCCCCCATCCCCAAAGGAAGCCCAGGTGGCCGGATGGCTGGGCAAGGGCAGCCACCGAATCTCCCCTCACGGCCTCAGCAGTTCAGGCTTGGTCCTTCCGAGCCCAGACCAGGCCTCCCTGGTTCTTCCCTCTGGAGCAAGCGGTCCTTTGGCCTATCTTCTTGCAGAGCAGCTACTCTTTAACCCAAGGCAAAACCAGGACTTTGTCCTATGCAGTTGAATGCCACCATGACGCAGAAGCTACACATGCGCTGACCACCCTCTGTGCACTACGCAATCCTGGCTGGGGGACAAGGAGGGCAGGGCCCTGCCTGGAACTCACCTGGCTGGCCATCACCTGCCTGGGCCCTGAGATCCACGGAGATGGCAGAAAGAGACTGAGCTCCACTCCCTTCCTCTTACTCCTGGCCCTGCCCTACCCACACCCGAAAGAGCAGCCCCACTCAGGCGCACGTCCATCCTCGGCAACAGCCTGCCAGCAGCCCAGCACCTGGCTTTAACCGGTGCCTGCTCCCGCCCTCACCTGTGGTCCCTCTTGGCCTCATCCGGTGTGGCAGCTGCAGCTGAGCTTGGAGGAATGCCCAGTGCTGGGGTGGCTTTCCTTGTCGGAGGACTCGCCATCTTGTCAACCGTCAGAGAGTTGTTACTGCTGGGTGAGAAGAACCAAAGCCAGTTAAAGGGCCTCGCATGACCCCCACTGGAGAAAGAGCCCGGGCTGGGGAAGCGGGGGAGGGGATGCCAGAGGCTCCTGCAAACTCAGCCCAATTTCATGGAAGGCGACTCTCTCCCGGCTGCCGAAGGGCCAACAGCAGAAGAACAAGGAGACACACTCCCACCCCCACCTCCTGCTTCTCAGCACCCCAGAATCAGCCGTGGGAGCTGGCCACTGCAAGCACCTGAAAGGTGGGCCAGGGCAAGGGAAGGACAGGGCAGGAGAGAAGAGCCAACACAGCCAGATCAGCAGCCCAGGAGGAACCCTCCACCCCCAGAGATTGATCCAGGAGAAAAAGGGGAAGGGAGCCACCACCCACCTGCATGGGAAGGAAGGGCTGGCCTTGTATGCCCACAAGGGCCAGGAGGCCCTGAGGCACAGCTGCCCCTTCCTGCCTGCCTCCCCACTGAAGAGGCTCAGGGAGGAAGAAGAGCAGAAATGAAGCGGTGACTAGACAGGGGGAGGGGGAAGCATGGAAACCCTGGGGTGCCTCTATACCAGGAGGGGCTCCTAATGCAAGAGAGAGGGCTGTTCTTTGCAAAGCTGGTTCATGGGACTTTAAAGTGGATTCGATGAGGGAGCCAAGGAGAAGATGGCTCAGAAAGAAGGGGAAACACTAGGAACAGCGTAGGGTTTTGCAGAGCAAGGAGGGACCTGATTACAAGCGTGTAAACAGGATCTGTGTCTCCAAACGAGTACAGAGCATGTGGGGAGAGCCCTGGGCCTCCTCTTAAAGCAGGAAGGCCAAGGCAACTCCCTAGGCATTACTCTAAGCGCAGGGGTGGGTGGGTGCAGTAGGCAGGGACCGGATGAGGGAGGGCAGGGCCTACTCCTTGGCTGTGGCAGGGACGCCCTCCACCTGAAAGCAGCAGGCAAGGCCAGGCCTCCCTGCATGCAAGGAAAGGGAAGCCCAGCGCCCTGGGGCTGGGGGGGAGGGAGGAGACATGACCATGAGATCCTAGGCTGTCCAGGAAAGGGAATTTTGGAGAGTTGAAGGCAACGTGGTTTCACTTCACTGGGTTCCGATTAGTGTTCATTCAAAGTGACAACAAAGTTAAAGAGATTCCAACTCCAGGCCGGTTTTCAAAGCTTCAGGGAGAAAGGCACGGCGTAAATCTCCAGGCCATCCAGAGCACACACAGGCCGGGTTGGAAGAAGTTTGCACGTAGGAAGGCCCATTTCAACAAGAAAGTGGCCTGGTGGGGAAAAGCCTGATGAAAACGTAACTATGAACAGGGGGTGGGGGTTGCAGGCAGATTCTCCAGGATCCAAGGTGGATTCCCATTAAGCACCGTCACCTTCACGGACAGCATGAGAATCGACGGAAGGGAAGAACATTCCACAGGGAGAATCCTGGCCTGCAAACCGTCTCTGGAGCACTTAACCCCAGGGGTCGGGGGGCCTATTTCCTGGAAGCATCCTGGAATGGACCTCAGACCCCCCACCCAGTGTCGTGCCCTCTTCCCTTCTGACTTAGGACCAGGCACTGTCTCACGGACCTCTTTGAAACCATGAAGAAAGTGGAACACGAGCCCGGGAAGGGTTCCTCACCTCTTACGCCTGGCCAGAGCCCTGCTGGCGGTGGCTTTTTTGGCCTTTGGTCACTTGGGAGGCCAGTTGACGGAATGAAAAAAGCCTGGCAAGAACCTGGCACTACGGCCAGGCCAAGCAGCCTGTAGGACCTTGGGTGGTGATAAATACATCCATGTAAAGCCTGCCTCAGACTCCCACCTGCAGGGAAGCTGCTTCTGGGGGCTTCCCCCCACAGGGAAGGTCTCAGTATGCTCACGGAGGGAAGCCAGGCCCAGCCTAATCTTCCGCTCCCCTGGCCCTACACAGAGCGGTTCAGGAGAAGCTCCGCAAAAACTTGCTCCCTTTGAACACATGCTGGGGCTGAACCCTCTTGGAGGGTTTGCAGTCTATGGCGCCATTCTTCAGCCACCTCTGCCTTCTGGCGGCCATCGCACTGTTGACCGAGAAACAAGCGCCGTTAAGAGTAGCGTCTGCCTGTGAGTGGCAGCCTTTCTCAACTGGCCCACCCTCTGAATTCCTTCTGCCCAGATGGGCTGAGCTTGAGTAGACGTTCCTGCGGGACCTGAGGCAGGGAGGAGGAAGGCCCTGTGAGGAGCTTGTGGCTCCTTCAGTTCTGCTGCCGGATGGCATTTGCACTTCTCTCTCCCCCCACCTCCCAGGAGAGGCCGTATGTCCACTCTACTCCCTAGCAGACTTACCTAGGAGGGAAGAGCAGAGACCATTTGCCCAGCGTCACTATAGCGTGCAGGGTTGGCTACTGAAATAAGCACATAAGGTGGGAGAAAGGACAGCCGGTGGGGGGGATTCTGCCCCCCCCAGGACATTGCTGGAGGTTCTGAGGAAAAGGTGGCACAAGGTAGGTGTCGTGGCCCTCGGGAACATCCCGGCTGCCTGAAGGCCCAACCATGGGGACCGGCAGTTCGGATGCCTTGAGACCTCCAGAACTTCTTAAAAGGCTGGTGGGAAACTAATTTTCAGAAGATCCATCAGGAGAGAACAACTGCCGGTCTCCTTCAGCTCCACCTTGCAGCCAGACGTTGACTGAGCATCCCTCGCCTGCTGAACTGACTGGATCCCAGGATGGGGTCTTCAGGTTCAGCTCAGGAAGGCAGACCTCACTGCCTCCACCCTCCACCCCCTGAAGCTCAATTCAGTTGGGGGGAGCCAAGATGGGGGAGGGCGGGTGCTGCACATCTGTCCCCAAAGAAGCAACCTCCATCCTGGGCACCTGCCTTGTGGCCAGTGACTTTATAGGCACAGCTCTGGCCAATGTTTCCAGGAGGAGGTTGGGGGGAGACACCAACATATCACTGGATAACGGTGTGCCGTCATTCACCTGATGCCAGAGAGGGAGGGAAAAAAGAAAGGAAAAAGAAGGGAAGCAGCAGCCAAGAGCCACCCTGTTGGGATCACCCTAAGAGGAGGAGGGGGAGCACACGGTCTCTGCAAAGCAAGCCGACAAAACTGAAGCATCCAACTTCCTCCTACCTGAAAGGAATCAGGGGGGGGGGGGAATACTCGCTGGAGGATGTCCTGCCTTCCCAGAGGAAAAAGCATTCAGATCAGACCCTCCTATTGGGAAGTTTAAGTCTGTTCTCATTTTCCCAGGTAAGATCTGTCATAGAGCAAACGATGGGCAAAGACAGGTCAATTCCCCATCCTTAATTCTGTGGGCCAACAGCTGCCTGTGTAAGGGGAGACACACAGAAGACCTGGCCTGGTTCAAGCAGGGGGGCCAATTCCATCCATGGGCTGCAGCCCACGGGCAATGTGGACGCATCAAGCCCAGCCCAGCTCAACCTGGGTGCATCCTGCGTGCCCACAGGCTGCTCCATCTGCCAAGTCGTAAGAGCACCGGGCACTGAAAGCCAGAGTCAGCAACTCCAGTCTAACGTCAGCCACAAAAACTGGAGTCCTCTGAATTCTGCTTGAGGATTTCAACCACCACTGCAAAGTTTGGCCCTTAAAGGAGGGTACAATTGTCAAGGGGAGGGTTGGAACCCTGTGGAGTTGCTGCACCCACCCCAGCAGGCCAAAAACCCCAGGAGGGGAAAAGCTGAGCGCTCCAGCTCCGCACCTGCCTCCTTCAGCACCATGTGTTTATGAACAAAAATAAATGGTGACCCAGCTCTCTTCCCCTCAACCTGGTACTTGGGGTGTTATGAGCCTCAACGGAGAAGAAACGCTCTCCTACATTAATACGCCTCAACGGGCCTGCGCATTTCCTATTTTCACCCAGAACAGCCCACAATTGTTCTGACCCAACCGGATTCCCAAAGAGCAAACACAGACAAAGGCAGCAACCCCCACCTTTTAAGGTTTAATAAGGAATTCTGTTCCTTTACAGATAAAAGGCTGCTTTCCACTAATTAACAAGAAAGAGCCTTGCCAAGTTAATGCTGCCAAAAACCCAGAGATAAGAACTAATTTATAAGATTCTCCAAACACAAACTAAAATGTCCACAAGCTGAGCTTCAGAGCTTCTTTGCCTTCTGCAAAGAACGCTTTTTCAAACCTGGCTTTTATCCTCTTGAGGACCATTACCTTGCAGCCTTACTCCCGAGTCACCTGCGCTGCTGTAATTGTTCTTTCCTGCAAGCAATCCTTCATGCACGTGCACTTGGCACAGGCTCCTCGGGAACCTCATCACTGCTGCCAGCCCCCACAATCTCTGAAGGCAGCAGTCCACTCTCTGATGGTCCTGACTCCTCATCAGAGTCCTTGCTCTCCTCAGCCATCTGCACCTCTGCCAGCTATCCACAGCACTAATCCCCTTTCTATTCATGAACCACCTGGCACCGTCTTTTCAATTCCTCCAGCTTGGTGGGCCTGGGGTGACACCGGCCTGTTTCCGGCCATAACCCTAATGAAATTCAGGGGGTGAAACGGGCCACGAAGGGCCAGTTTCCTCCTGGGAACCATCTGCGGGAGCAGAGATGCAGAAGAGAGAGAGGCAAAGCTTCTCTGGCTTTCACCTCCAGCTAAGGAACAGAACAGAAAAACAGAGTCGGAGGCGATGTCGGTGGTCTTCTAGTCCAGCCGCCTGCTCAGAGGCAGGAGACCCCATACTACTTTGTTAGGGATAACATTGTTTACCCTAACTGGTTTAGGTGAAATAATAACTATGAATCATAGTTAGTGTATGTTAGAGTGTATACAGCTTTAACTGGGAAATAGCAATTAAAGGAGTGGTTAAGAAAACAATATGAAAGTAGCAAGACTACGGCTTGCTCTCTCTCTGGCTTTGATGATCCCTGATTACTGCTTGGAATCAAGACTGCATTGCTCGAACGGGAGAGACAACAAAGGACTGATTTGTAAGTGAACTGACATAGGATATTCTACATGGACTTTGCTAACTGAATATCCCTGAATGGACTGATTACATGGTAAATGATATTTGGACTGTTATTTGACTATGCCATAAACTTATACTGGAATAAAATATATTCTTGATAGCACAAGCGTATCTGTTATTTTTACTGTATGTTAATAAACATACAAGCTTAGCTCACTCATTTATCTGTGTGCCTGACTAACGCTGCACATTCTGTTTAGCTTGTCTACCTAACCCTGGTTGGGGAACCCAGGCTTAACATACTTCACACCAATGGCTGTCCAATCGCTTCTTAAAAACCTGCAGTGCTGGAGCACCCTGAACTTCAAAATCTGTCCCACTGGTTGGTTGTTCTGTCAGGGAATTCCTCCTTAGCTCGCGGTTGTTTCTCCCCTTGGTCACTTTCCTTCCATGAAGACAACTTGGAGATCTCCAGCTCCTTGCTAGGAGATGTTACCCGCCCACTTAACGGCTGGCCTGGAGGCTGCCTCCAACTGCTCTCGACCAAGAGTCCCGAAGCAGGGCTGGGTCTGTTTTGCCAAGGAAACTCAGAACGTCAACTCATTCTACACGGAAGCCCATTCATCTTTTAGGGCCCGTGAGAAGCAAAGCCATTTACTAGCCTCTCCCCACCCCCACCCTAAAATCCGTGGCCTGGTTGCTTCTTCCCTTTAAAGCCCTCTTAATAGAACTGTTCTTCAGGGATGCCCCTCACATCCACATCTGAGAAACCTACCCCTTCCAGGAAGAGTTTGGGGCTGCTATGGCAACGCTTCAGGTGTAGAGGAAGGATGAAAAGGTGGTTAGACTCTTGTGGGAGGGTTCCACCTCCACTCTGGACCTGATCCGAGGATTAGCAGCTTCTGCTGCTGCTGTTCAAGTTGTGTCATGCCCCTGTTGGAATCTAATTTGGAGGGGGAGGCCAAGTAGCTGACAGGGAGTGGGAGAATGGCTCTTTTGGCTGTGGAAGAAACTGGGGAAGGGCACAGTCCGGCTGGGTAGAGCAAGGGAGAGATAGAGCAAGGGAGAGGGAATTCAGAGGAAGACCAGGCCCATCCTCTCTTCATCCTAGGGCACGCAGGGAGGAACGGAGAAGGGAGCAACATGAGTTGTGTGGCTTACAGGGGAGGAAAGGGCTCTGATTCCCTTCATTAGCTGCAGCTGGGAACACAGTGTTTAAAAAGGGAAGCTACACGCAGCAAGTTGTTGGGAGTTAATTGTGAATTTATCTGGTCTCGTCATGGCTTATCTGTGTTCCTGGCGTCTTCCCAACTGTGTGAGCATTCCCATGCTTTCAAGTCTGAAAGTCTTTCTCCTGCCCTGTCAAGTTAATGACTGCAACTTTGTTTGTTTGGATTTTTAGTTACAGTCTGTATATACCTTGTTTTGAACTGAATTTTCTACAGTTAAAAGCTGTTCCTGGGAGTTTTTCTCTAGCCGAAAATAACCTGAACATTGGGGGCAAAGTTGGAGATTTAGGGACTCTTCATGCTTATTTGACTGTATTGCCTTTGTGTAGGCATTTTCTTTATGAAGTGCAAAGGGAAGAAATTACCGTATTTTTCAGACTATAAGACACACTCTCCCCCCCATAAAAGTGGGTGGAAATGTCTGTGCATCTTATAGAGTGAATATGGGCCTGTTTTTGACCGGCAGAATGCTATTTTTCCCCTTGTTTTCCTTCTCTAAACCTAGGTGTGTCTTATGGTCCGATGCATCTTATAGTCTGAAAAATGCGGTAAGTTTCCAAGCCCTTCAAGGGTCACAAGATTTTTCAAGGCAACATCGTTCATTCAACTGGCTCCTAACGAGGCTTTGCCTGCAAGGGAGCTTCTGGTGCTGGGGGAGTCCCACCGATACCCCCTTCCATTCTCCGGCTTTGGAGGGCTTTCTCCTCAGGAGGCTCCCCATACCCCGCCTTCCCCGGCTTCTCTGTGCCACTGCCTGAGTGTCTGGAGGGCCCTCGCCCCCAGTCCCCTGCTGACCATGTCCGCACCTGATGAAGAGGGCCTTTTCTTTCTTAGCGTCCACAGTCAGCGGGGTGGTTTCCTGGCCTGAACCTGGGCTGAGGGTTTCTGTGACCACGCTGGCCGCCTCTTCCTCTTCCTCGCTGTCTGAGCCGCCAGAGGAGCTGCTGTCTGAGGCCACCAAGGGTGCCTTCCGTGCCACGCAGACATTCCAGGAGCAAGGGGAGGTGGCAGCGCTGACTGTACAAGGAGAAGTGGGCAATGCCCCATCATGCAAGGCTCCCTCCTGCACCAGGCTGCATGTGCCCAGGCTCGACTCTTTTGTGCACTGCCTTAAAATGATGGAGACCTCTGTTGTGCACTGCCTTAAAATTCAAAACCTCCGAAGAACGTGGAGTGCTTGAGCACCTGAGACAGGGCAGCCATAAGGGAGCCGCCTCGGTGGGACTGAGGCAAGCCGGGTGCCCAACAACAGAGAACTGGGGCTAAGCGTCCCTTCCAATGCCTTTGCCTTCTTTCCAAGCCATTTTCTTCCCACTCAAAAACTTTTCCAGGGAGATACTGGCAGAGATCTAAATTTCTGCCTCAACTTGACTAAATCTACATCAGTGTTCCAAAATATATCTGAAATTCCTGAGCTGGTGAAGGCAAAGGCCTATTATAGCTCAGGTAGGTTCCTTGCCTCCTGCAACAGGCAACAGGGCCAGGGGAGAAGGGCAGGCAGGCAAAGCTGGTGGTGGGAAGGGAGGGGGAGGGAGGGAGGGAGGGGTCTTTCCAGCAGAACTCCCTGGGAAGCATGGCCTTTCCCAAGTCCAAGACCTTCTGCATCAGAAAGAGAGAATCCCAGAGCATCTCATCTGGCACAGGCACAAGGAAAGCCTGACTCCTCCCCACCCCAAAAGGCCTACAGAAGTTCCCTTCCCTCCTTGCTGGGGGACGAAAGTAGGGGACAGCGGCCTCTTACCGTTCTCGTCCTGGCTCTGCCTGGGACTTCCCTCGGAGTCGTTCTCCACCGGGGAGCTACACCTGGGAGCTGCTTCAGAGCTGGAAGGGAAAGGCCAAGTCTCTCACTCACTCGGGCGGAGTGTTTCTGGCCCTGCACATGGCCCCCTGGGCCACAACCCTGCGGCAGCTCTGGGAAAGTAAATGCCTCCCGCTCCCCCAGTCCTTTGTCCCAAGTGAGAGACAAAATCAGGGCAGTCATTCAATGGGAAGACCCGAGGTGGCTGCCTTGGCCCTCAGCTGGGGATCTCTAACGGGAAGCCCCCTACGAGAGCAATGGGGCTCTGCTGGCTCCCGCATCTTCAGCCCCCTCCTCCCCGCCCCAGTTGCCCTCAACTGCCCCATCCAGAGAGAAAAGGAGCGCCCACAGGTAGCAAGGGGGGGGGGGTGAAGGGGAGAGAAAGCCACAGGCCAGCCGGGAAAGGGGAAGGCACGAAAGGGCTGGAAAGGGCTGGAAAGGAGGAGGCATTTCTTAATGGGGGGTGTGTGTGTGGACACCTTGGCTCACTCTTCCATTGAACCAGCAGCTGCCCCAATGACCTGGGATGCTTTGTAATCCTTCAGATGCTTTCTCAAGAAGAGTGACCCAAAGGTTTGCCCCGAGATGATCCAGAGGAGACCAGGAACTGCCTTCTAGATGCTTCCAGAACTCTCCTCTCCTCCCCCCACAAATCAGGTCCCTTCCAGAATTGGCCCTGAAGGTGCCATTTCTCAGCTAACACCCAGAGTCGCCCAACGTTTCAGAATATGACGCCCCTGTCCTTTCTGCTCACTTTCAGAGCAACCCCGAAACCCTTTCAGGGAGCAAACCTCTGTGCCCCCAGGCACTGAGCCCAGCCTGAGCCTTTGGAGCCTGCCAAGCAGGTGTGGCTGGGCACCCCCCTGTCCCCTTACCAGCAGAAGGGTTGGAAGTCCGGGAATTGGGCCCAGCCTCGCTCTTCGGGAGCCTTCGTGCCAGGCATTATGGTATCCCACACGCTGGACCCAATGTCTGTGGCCACCCAAGAGGCCGGAGGCTTGGACTTCACGGGCTCAGTGGCTGTCCTCCACCCAGGCCCTGCAAGACGAAAGGGCCATGGGGCTGCTATGTAGGGGCCGCAGCGGGCAGTCCAAGGAGCTCAGTTGCCAGAAAGGGCCCCCACCTGCTCAGCTGCAGGACAAAGGCGCCTCCACCTCTGGAGGAGAAGCCGGGGCTCTGCCCATCCCACAGTCCCAGCAGCTCTCGATGCAGCAAGGAAGAAGACGGGGAGGTTCATGGGGCTCCCGACACGGCCCTCCTGGGCTTTTCTGCTCGGCCATTGCTGGGATGGGAGGGGGCATCCCACTCCCCCCCACCAAGTCCCCAAGACCTGCCCCTCCAGGGCATTTCCCTCTGGCCAGCTTCAAACACCCTTTCCAACACTGAAACCCAGACCTCTCTCCCGTCCCCCACAATCTGGAATGTGGGAAGCCAGCCAGTGAGTGTCCTTTCCAGATGCCTTGCCTTGCTCTTCACCCTTCCCTGTTCTGCACAGCCTGCGCTCTCTGGGCCAGCCGGAGCCTGTCCCTTGGCATGCTCTCTGGCCAGGAGGTGACCTCTGCCTGGCTCCCAAGGCTCTGGCCATGGGCTTTGCTGCTCCGCTCAGAGGAAGGCAGCAGCCCCCTCTGGGTGACTGTGAAGCAGGGACGGGCAAAGGGGGGGAGAAGCCAGGTGGCTTGAGGAGCCAGCGGACGGGTCTTGCACTTCAGGTTTCTTCCAATAACAAATGCCTTGAAAACTGTTCATACTTGTGCACCGCTGGGAGGATGGTCATCCCAAAGGGCACGGCTGAGCAACTGGACGTTCTTGGTTCCTTTCCTGAGAGACGTTTCGCTTCTCATCCAAGAAGCTTCTTCAGTTCTTCCTGGGTGAGAAGCAAAACATTTTCATGGAAAAAACCGAGAAAGTCCAGTTGCCTTTTGGAGAGAGCTCCTTTGGGATCTTGAAAGCCACGTGCTTGTTTTGATAGCTCTTGCCACCTTCACTCTTTCTTAGAAAGTGCTTCACAATTAAGCCCAAATCCAGGCTTCCAGCTGGCAGAAATAGATTTCCAGTTTTCTGTACAGCCTGTGAAGGAAGCTGGACAACCACAACACTGCAAGGGCACCAACTTTTAGGGATCAGCTGTCTGGGCCCTCTGATTGGGGCGGAAGCAGCTTCTGTGAATGGGCAAGGCGAGCGCAGACATGGCCTCCGGAGGCCACGGCTCCCGTCTTGCACTGCAAGGGGCAGGCGTCTCCGTCAAGGGCCTGGGGTGGCCCCGTGCACTCAAACCCCACATGGGGCTTAGTCCCTGCACCAGTGTCCTCCCATCCAGGAACAGAAAGCAGAAGGCACGCTTGGCCAATTCAGAGGCACCTAATTAAGGCAGGTGGGGGACTGGATAGTTCTGGGGTCCCACCCTCCAGCCTTCAACCTGGCAGCCCTGAGAAATAAGAAGCTTGTACAGCCACAGTAAGGAGGTGTGGGGTGCAGCCATTTTGAATGGGTTAGCAAACACTCCAGAGATCTGGCTATATTCTCCCAAATCTCATTACCTTCAGAGGGATCCGTGGCCTGGTTTTCTGCCTTCCAGGGGTCTTCAGAATGGACAACTGTCCCCTTCTCAGCCTCTTCTTCCCCAGAGTCCATGCCGCCATCATGTTCCCCATTTTCTAGGCTACCTTTGCCTGAACCTTCCACAGAATGAAGTCCTCCAAAGCTAAAGTGACCCAGAAACAAAAGGACAATAAGGAACTGCACAAGTGAGTAGCCCTCAGTGGAACTGCACCTATGGGGAGGCTAGAAGGAAAATGCAGAAGGATCTTGACAGGCTGGAACATTGGGCACTATCTAAAAAAAATGAAGTTCAGTGGGGAAAAAGGTAAGATTCTACATTTAGCAAGAAAAACCAAATGCACAGGTACAGTACATGTGGTACCTTGCACAACAGTCGTAACTGTGAGAGGGATCTTGGAGTCCTAGTGGATAATCATTTAAATATGAGCCAGCAGTGTGTTACAGCTGCCAAGAGACAATGCGATTCCAGGTTGCATTAATAGAAGGATAGAATCAAGATGACGTGAACTGTTAATATCACTTTATAATGCTTTGGTAAGACCACACTTGGAATACTGCATCCAGTTTTATAAAAAAAGATGTTGAGACTCTAGAAAGAGTGCAAAGAAGAGCAACGAAGATGATTAGGGGACTGGAGGCTAAAACCTAAAGAACAGTTGCTGGAATTGGGTTTGGCTAGTTCGATGAAAAAAAGGACCGGGGTGACACGATAACAGTCTTCCAATATCTCAGGGGCTGCCCCAAAGAAGAAGGGGTCAAGCTGCTCTCCAAGGCCCCTGAGGACAGGACAAGAAGCAACAGGTGGAAACTCATCAAGGAGAGAAGCAACCTGGAATTAAGGAGACATTTCCTGACAGTTAGAACAATTGACCAGTGGAACAACTTGCCTCCAGAAGTTGTGGCTGCTCCATCACTGGAAGTTTTTAAGAAGAGACTGGACAGCCATTTGTCTGAAATGGTAGAGGGTCTCCTGCCTGGACTAGAAGACCTTCAAGGTCTCTTCCAACTCTTCTATTTTATTCCCATTCAGTTCTGTTCTATTCTATTGACAAACATGGCTAGGAGCTTCCAGCTCTGTTTACATCCAAGTTTTCAACCCACAGATTTGCCAGAGCAACTGTGTGTGTGTGTGGGGGGGGGAAGCATGATCTCCCTCCTCCTAGTTCAGAGGAGGGAGAGAGGGGGGGGGAGAGAGGAAAGGAAGGGCAGGATGATGGCAGCACCTACAGAGCTCCATGGCTGGTCGGTGAGCAGCTGAGGCACCCAGGGAAGCTTTCTTCTGCAGAGTTCATTCTGTCCCTTTAAAATCCCCTCAATGTTTGCCCCAAAGGGCAGAAATGGGTGTGAACCCATTTCTATTGGGGCAAGGGAATCTGCTTGCCTTCTCTGCCTCCCGAGTGACTCCAAGTGGTTTAAAACAACATTCAATTTCCCACATCTTCCTTTTTAGGATCTCATTCAACTTCCCCCAGTCAGAACCTTCTTGATCTTCTCTTTCCTCTCAACGTGCTTGTTTTTCTTTAAATAACTGCAGTTTTTATTCATTCCCTTTATATGACCAAACCATCTCATAGTATTTATTTGGTTTACATTTCAAAAACACTCCTTGGCTTGTCCCACTCGATCAGCATGGGAGGGACACTGCGCTAAAGGATTCTTGACCCACTGGATCCAGGATGCAAGCCTCTCTTCTCTGCCCTCGCCAGCCCCCACCCCCACCCCCACCCCTGTGGGACATCCCTCCTGCAGAAGGCTTGGCTCTGCCGACTCTCGCGGGGGGCCTCCCCACCAGTCTTTTAACCTTTAATTGGTCAAGCCTTGTGATGGCTGCCTCTTGGCGAAACAATCTTTTTACATGGTTTGTATGTTTTTGACTGTATGAGTGCCCAGATGGGCAGCCTCTATCTATGCCAGGCAGGCAGGCCTCCCCCAGACCCAAAGGCCACTCTCTTCTTCCAGCTGCTAGAGGCCAATCTCCAGTTTTCGTCTTACCGCGACCTTGATTTGGCTTGGGCTGTGTAGTTTACGTCGTTCTCCTCCCAAATATCCTCCTCCTCCTCCTCCTCCTCCTCCTCGCTGTCATCAAATTGCTGGATGCGTTCACTGCAGCAGGTTTCAAAGAGGGATGCGCTGGCCTAGAGCAGAGGCGAATGCCAGCTCAGACCAGGAGATCTTTCCTGGCCAGGCAAGGGCAACTGGGGCAAGGACGTGCTGGAGGCCCTGCAGAGGATCCACCTCCCTTGCCCCACTGCTCCCCCCTAGTTCCCAGAGGAGCTGAAATGACCAAGAGACTCCTGGAGCCTCCCAGGAGGAAGACGAGGGACGAATCCATCGCCGGTTAGAGCCGCTATGATGGCCCACCTCGCAGCAGGATGATGAGCAGCAGCCAAGGCACCGGTCCTCACTTTGCTCTTGCTGTGCCCAGAACAGCCCTGTTGGGCATTCCCTGATCCCGATAAAGGGGGCTCTACAAAGGCTTCACCTTCAGGGCTGCAACCTGGGGGATGGCCGGAGCCATGAGGATGTTCTGTCTTCTAAACTTTTTAATTCTTTCAAGTTTTAATATCACAACTCTTTTAAATTGTGTTTTTAACTTGTTCTCCATTAAGGCTTTTACATTATAATCTATTTCTTTTATTGTAACCCATCCAGAGCCACTTATATCAGAAGGGTGATGTTGAAATGTGATAAATAACATTTTGATCACTGAGCAGCATGACTGTAAAACACTGCCGGTTGCCATTGGCAACTCAATCCCAGAGCTGAAGCTCCTCACAGCTAAAGTTAGTCGGGGAAGCTGCATGTCCCAGGCAGGTGGGGAGCTGGAAGCAGCGAGAAAGCTTGCAAGAGGGAACCATCATGGAGTCCTTGGTCATAAGTTTGAATGGGCACCATCACATGACAGCGAGGGTGCTGGGAGGGGCTGAAACTCACCCTGGCACCACGTGTGTCCAGGGCTATCCTCCCATGGAGTGGTCGCTGGCTGAATGTTGAGAATCATTTGCAGAGGCCAGCCCTGCAAAGAGCAGCCCAGCAGCCACCCTGTGTGATTTTCCAGAGCTTTGGCTAGCTCTCTCCTTCCAGGCTCTCCATAGAAGGAGGGCAGCCTTTCCAGTTTAACCCTGGCATCTTTTGTTGTGCCCTGCCCAGAGTGGCCTCCAGTGGTTGGTGCTGCCTCACTCATTAATGAAGAATGCTGAGCAAGGGGGCTCAGACCAGGAGCTATGCATTCTGGGCAGGATGAATCACAGGCGGCCACCGCTTCTGCCACCACTCTACAGGGCAAAGCGGGAATGGGGGGGAATGGGCTTCCTCGCTTCTGCAGCCACAGAGGAAAGGAAGCTCATCCAACTCCTTGGGAACAGAAGGGCCACAAACAGGGAGCACCGTCAGGCAAGCAGGCCTCAGGCCTTTCCGCTGCTTCCCAGCACCTTCCCTGCAGGCGGAGGGGTCTTAGGATGAACCAGTGCAGTTTTCGTGCCTGTCGGGCAGCACTGGCAACCCCTGAGTTGCTGGCCGGCCGGACTACTTACACTGTCATCGTCTACAGCAATGCTGAAGTTTATCTCTGCGATCCGGTCAAAAGGGGCACTGGAATAGATGGGGGAGAAAGGTCATGAGGGGCCGCTTTTGGAGCCCCCCTGCAAGAAACCTCTGATGGGGAAGGAAGCCCCAGGGAGAACCGTAGAATTGTGAAGGAGGAAGAGGCCACGGCCGCCTCCTACTTCCACGTCCTCTGAAGCGCAAGAGAACCGATTAAGGCCGCACCCACCGGGTGTGAAGGAACGCTTGCCCTGTGGGTGCCCAGCCCTCTCCGCCAGGGAAGGCCACGCACACTTGCCCATGGTTCCCGAGGGGGGTCTGATGCCTCCCCTGGATGAAAGAGCAGTCAGGGAAGGGGCCGGAGGGAGCCTCCCTGATGGGATCCTCAAGGGAGCTCGGAGGAGGATCTGGGTCCAAGGGGGGAGCGGGGGGGAGAGACTCACTTGATGTTGTCATCCTGATTGGCAAACTCTTCATCATTGAAGCCGAACTGGTCCATGAAGAGGGCCGTCATCTGCTGCACCTGGTATTCGGAGAAGGCCTGAGGGAGGAAGAAGAGGAGGAGGAGGAGTGGTGGTGACTGGTTTGTGGGGTGGAGCAGCTCCCCCCCTCCCAGTGAAACCACAGGGACAGGCAGTGAGTCTGGTCAGAACACACCCAGGGGGCCCTTCCGTCCAGACCTAATCCAACCCCCCCCATATACGATGCACAACCAGGCACCCCAAGCACTGCTAAAGGTTGGGGGGGAGGCTGAAGGGCTGCATCTCACAGAGGTTCTGTGTCAGCTGAACAATAGAGGCAGGGCACAAGTAATACGTAAGGAAGCAAGCAAGCAAGCAAGCAAGCAAATAAAACAGAAAGTTGCAACAGTGGGGTGTCCTTGCTGAAGCAGCCACCGTTTCCGTGGGGTGGGTCCCTGCCACCTCCAGAGGGACCGATGGGGCCCATCTCCCCCATAAAGGGAAGGTTAGAGACGCCAATCAACTACTGTGCGGCCCCTTTTTGAGGCAGATGCGCCCTTCCTCAAAGAGGAGTCAATCAACCCCGAAACCTGTCCATGGGTCGAGCCTAAAGCGAGCAGAGCCCCCCCCAAAAGGTGCCCCATGCGCTTCTCCAGGCTCAGCCCCACAGGCAATCCATCCCCAGCAAGCGGGAGAACCTCACCAGCTCAGCAGAGTTTTCTCCCTTGTTTTTGCTCTTCTTCAAAAGGCTGCAGGTGACCTTGAATAGGCAGCGGAAATTGGGAGGCTCTTTTGCCACCATTACAATTATGATGCAGGGGCAGCCTCTGCGGGGCTCATAGCCGAGGCTCTGGTGGGCCACAAGGGGCCCAGAATGAGCCCCCTGGCCCACCTGCCCCCCCATCTGTCACCTTCCACACAAGAACTGACTCCCTAAGCCTTCCAAGAGCCTCAGCCTGCCAGCTCTTCCCAAAGCCATTAAGGAAGATGGAACCAGGGGTGCCCTGGAAAGGCCTCAGAAGCGAGCCAGCTGAGCAGGAACTGGCCAAGGGAGCCCTCCCTCCCTCCCAGAGGGAGCTACCTGCTGGAGAGAGACTTCACTGGGAAAGGCGGCCTTGGCCTCCTCGTCTTCGCTGGAGGAGTGCAGGTGGTGGGCCGTCACCTGCACAGAGGAGAAACCCTAGATGGGAGTCCAGTGGCCGGGAGGGAAAAGCTGGCCACCCCTAAGGGCTGCCTCTTCCTTCCCTCACCGCCTCTTGGGGCAGCTTCCATTACATTTCCTCAGCTCCAACACAGATACACACCCACCCCTCCCCGGTTCAAAATGGCAGAACGCCAGTACGCCTCACCAAATCCACTGTATTTCTTCGGTTGGCTTCCACCAGAGTCTCCTCCACAAAGCTCTCCCAGCGGCCTCGGCAGTCTTCAGGAAGGCCTGCAAGGACAGAGACGTCACAGGGCTGAGTGGGCCACACGCCGGAGCCTCGGGCGGGCCAGAGGGGGAGAGCAGAGAGAAGCCGGCTGGCCCCCCTGTGTGCAGAGATGCCAACACTCTGCAGTTGCCTGGGCCGCTGAGCTTGAGTGCTGGCCTCTCTTGGACTGAGCCAGGATCTGCTGGCTGCTTAGGAGGGCTGGCCTTCAGCCCTCCTGCCCACTCAAGGTGCTGGGGCCAGGCACGGGACCAAGCCGCCTGAAGAGGGTCCTGCCTGTCCAAACTGCTGGCTGGCATCCACCCACCTATCCACACCCACCCACTGACTTATGTATTTGTTAAGTTAATTTGCCACCCATCTTGCTTTGGAGCAACTGTGGGCAACTCACAAAACCATGTGAGATAAATAATTCTAAAACAATTAAAAAAACCCCAGAATTATAATCCAGCTTCCTAATGCCGGGGCTAAGGGGACGGAAAGCTGTCCTGTCGGCCCCAGCTTGGGAGTCCACCAGGTGCAGCCAGCCAGCCAAGTCCGGACCCCAAACAAAACGCCTCTGAGCATCCGACCTCGGTTGCAAGGGCAGCATTCCTCTCCCCTGGCCCCCCTCCTCTCACTCGAGAAGAGACTCCTTCCCTCCCTCCCTCTGATCAGGCATGCCGGGCCTCCTGTCCCCCATCCGACCCACCCCCCGCTTGGACCGGACAGATTTTTGGCACCAGCTGCCCTAGGAAGAGGAGCACCTCCTACCTCTGATGATGAACTCCCTGGCCTGGCTGTGCCCGGGGGGGCCTTTCTCCACAGCTTGCACAACGGTGTTGGCGATCCGGGTCAGGTGGCCCATGTTGCCACGTCTCATCCCTCCTTCTGCCCTGAAAAAGCCAAAGCGAGGAGCAACAGCCGCTGAGAAACCGAAGCCCAAGCAGCATCCATCTCGCCTCTGGTCTCCACTGGGGAGGAGGAGGAGGCAGAGGAGGTGGCTCAGGGCAGGTCCAGCCACAGCACGGAGGAGCCGCAGCCCAGCTGCCCTCTGCCTTTGGCCGGAAATGAGGAAGGAAGGAGGGAGAATGGCCTCCCCGGAGAGCCCCGGCTGCTGGCCAAAAGGGCCCAGCGCTCCTCGACTCAGGAGAAAGTCATCTCTGTCCAAGGTCTCTAGCAGGGAGCACAGAGGGGGGCGTCTCCTGCTCCTGCTTGCTATCGCTCCCCAAAAGAGCCTCCTGGAAACCAACAGCACAACTGAGCCAGAAAAAGATGGTGTGCGGGGAGTGCCATGAGGAGGTCGAGCGATTCGGGTGAGCCAGACAATCCGGCTGTGTTTTGGGCTAAACACTACCCGTCTTCCCCCCTCCCCCCCCAAGGGAGCTGAGCCAGACCTGTGCTGAAAAGGCCTGGGGAGGACGCAGAGACGAATCCCGGGGTCCCTGGGCGCTCAGAGACTTACTGGATTTTGTCGTTGGCCTCCCAGGCGTCCAGGATCCTCTGCACCAAGCAGCACTTTTGGAAGAGCTGGAAGAGGAAGACAGTGGAAGTGTCTCAGGACCAGGAGTGGAAACCCGTCTTTCTGACACAGGTACAAGCAGCCAAACCCCATAGGGAGGCCGAAGCTGGTCTCAGTGACACTTCCACAGTGGATCATTCATACTGGAAAATGACACATCCCCATCACCTAAAGGGCTGCTGCCTTGTTAGAAAGTGCAGCTCCCAATTACACACACACACACACACACACACACACACACATACACACACACACCAACCACTCTAAGCCCAAAGGAGGCAATGCACATTTGGGGGTGGCAGAGCATGAACGGGGCAGTGGCTTAAGCATCCCACAGGGACCGAGGTCAGTTTTGCCACCGCTGGGCTGTGGGGTTTAACCTTCCAGGTACAGCTCCCAAGAGGTGGCCCCCAAGGGCAGCTGCCCGTCCAAAACCTGGGCAAGCCAGCGCTGCTCTGGGGCTCCCCTTGCCCCTGCCACCAGGCCTGGGGCCCCTTTCCCAGCTCCCTCTCCCAGCAAAGAGCAGAGACAACAGGGCCTCCCAGGTCAGCCTCTCTTCCTCAACCTCCCAGGCGGGCAGATTCCAAGTCCTGGGATTCCACCACCAGGGTGGGCAGCTGAGGATGTGAGGCCTGGAAGAGGAAGCCCAGGCACCATCTTTGGGAAGCCCCGGGTCAGGCAAGACAGCAGCCCAAGGCGTGGGGCACTTGCTGCTCTGTGAATGAAGCAGCAGGGCCAAAGCAGCTCCCTGGAGGGCCCAGGCCCACTCCTCCTCCCGAGGCAGAGCCATGAACTGAGGTTCTGAGGCAGCTCTTGTCCCTGTCGGTGTCTGCTAGCACCCAAGAGGAAGGAAAGGAGGAAGCCAGCTTTCAAGCAGAGAAGAGTTCCTGGGCTGCTCTCCTGTCCCACCTGGGACCATCCACATGGCCCACAGAGCAGGTACAAATGAAGACTTCAGACTATGAGGGGGTTGTCATCTTACAACACTTAATAACATTCTTGCCACAAAATTGTCAGGTTTGATTTTGACATTTCTGACAAGAACATTTTTTAATCACTGAAAACGCACCATTTAGATTTGGACTCCTCTCATGCCAAGACAGAGGGAAGCTTCAGCACTGCCCTTATCCTTGGCCTTGCTTTGCCTGCCTTCATCGTCACCCACAAAGATGAGGCTGCCACATGAAGCCCAAGGGCCGCCTGAGGAGGAGGAGGAGGGCCATCTAATCCCCCCTGGCAGGGAACCAGGGCCCCCACTCCGGCTCCCACAGGAAAGGAGGGCGGGGAGGAAGACGCTGCCAAGAAGCACCAGTTGCTCTTTGCCAATGGCTGAGGGTCCAAACAGCCCCCTCCTTGGGGCACGGTTGGTTTCCATGGCGGCAGCTGCCACCTCCCTTCAGGAGGCTCCGTTGATGCCCGAGGACGCTTACGTGAGTCAGTGTGAGGTTCTCTGGTGCTTCAGCATTTTCCCAGGAGACATTTCCATCCGTCCCCTCATTGTTTTCCATGAGCAGCTTGCTTCCAGGCACTGAGTGCATCAGGATAGCTGTAACACACAGCTCCACTTGGAAGTGCAAGAAGTTATTCCAAGTGTATTTGAAAAACAAGTCCTGAAACAAGGCATCCTGTCAGTCATCAGCCATCAAAACTCCCAGGGCAATGGAAGCACACGGAGCCTCCATTGCACGCTTCGGCCTCCCCAAAGACTGGCACTTACAGAAACAGACCAACATTTGGTTGGTCATCTGCCATCAAGCCAGTAACACACACATACACACACGCCTTTCTCCGGTATGAAAACAAAGGCCTACTGATGTCTTATCCCTGGAAAACCCACTTTCCAGGTGCCCCGGGGGCAGGCCTAGCCCCCCTCCCCCACTCACCAGCAACAGGTCCATGGTGTTAAGCCGGCACAGCTCCTGATTAATGCTGGGCGTGTTGGTGTGAAGAAGGGCGGCGACCAAGCGGGCGCCATGAAGACGAGCATTGCCCAGGGGCTCCTCCAGGATCCCGATGGTCGTCAGGATAGGAGCCACCTGCCACCACCAAGGGAAGAAAAGCAGCGTTTCCAGCCGGCTCCCCACGGAGCCCGAGCAGGGAGTGGGCGCCTCCTTTCCCCTGCCAAGGGGGCTGCCCCAGGCCACCCCTCGAGAGGCAGGCCTCGTTCTGAAGGGGGCCACCCCTTGAGCTGAGCCAGCCGCCACTGTGACCCGGAGATCAGCCTCTGTCCCTCCACTCGGGAAGGCTCTGCCAGGCACACCAGCAACCCCCCCCCCCCCCCCCGGGAAAGGTTCTCCTGACCCACCTCCCTTGGCCTGGCACAACCTCACCCAGAGCCAGTCAATTCCTTTTTTTTTAAAAAATGACTTTTTAAGAATTATTATTATTAAGGAACTCTATAATCCCAACAGCTAATATTGAAGTCAGGAAGGAAAAAAAATAATAGGGGAAAAAAAGTAACACGATAGAAAAAGAAAGCATTTTTAAAAAATGGCTCTTGATCTTCCTGGCTGCAAGCCCAGGCAAGCCAGCAGTCCTCCTCCCCCCCCCCCCCAGCTCCCATGGAGCCCCCCCTCCCCCCCCATGGCTGCCCCTCCCCCCCCCACCCCCAAATCCCTTCATTGTCGTTTCTCTCCAAATGTCGGCCATTGCTCCATAAAGGGGTTTCCAGAATTTTATAATAACGTTCCATATTTTAACCGATTGAACTTTACATTCTTTTCTTTTACATCTAACAATCTTTAATTCTTCAAGTTGCTGTTGTAGCATCAAATACACATTTTTTCCCATTTCAAAGGTTTTATAGAATAAGTTCTAGCCCACCTTCCCCCCCAATTCGATTTGTCATTTATGTTTCTCTTCTGACAGTTGTCTCTATCTTATAATCCTTTATTCCTTTATTTTCCAGTATTTCTCTATCAGCTAGGATTTATAACTCCTCGTAGTTCTGTCTATCCATCTCTTTTTCTCCACCCTCTTGCTCAACAGTTTCCTTCTGGGTCCTAGTGCCTGGCCCCTCTCCCCGCCCCCCTTTCTGAGGGTGTCAATGGCTGCCAGCCCTTCCTGTCCCCGTGTCCAGGCCAGCGTGCAGGAATTAGTCTGGGGGGCGGGGGAATCCTCATACCTTGGGGGGCTGAAGCAGCAGCTTGTGGAAGTCCTTCAGGCGTGGCTCAATGCCCTGCAAGATGCCGCTATTGACAGGGTGAAATTTTTCAAACCCCTGGCAGAAGGAGTCAGAAAGGCCTTCCAAGCTGTGGGTCGAAAAATAAGCCGACATCAGAAGCAAATCCTTTCTGACCATATTGGAGCCCTGGCTGGTGCCCAATTTCACGGCCACCTCCAAGTTTATGTCGTTCAAGTTCTCACCCAGGGGAAGCAGCACAGTGCAGAGTAATGAGAACGAAGAAGGGTAGAGCAGAAATATGGGCAGGCTCAGCTCTAGGGGTTTCTCTACCCTGTTTCCGAGGTGGCTTGCCCTTCTTCCCAGGGCTGAGAGGAGGGATCAGCGCCAAAGGGGCCTCAGGCTGGGCAAGGACTCAGCTTTCCCCACTGCTGGGCCAGCCGCTTAACTGCTACAGGCAGGCCGAATTGGTTCCGTTTCCAAACCAAGGAAAGGCAACAAGTGATATCTGGACCAGAAGGACCTGCCAGCCAGAGGAAAGCGCCAGAGGGGACTCAGGCCAAATGCCCTGGGGCCATGCAGCAGAGCCCTCACCCCCGCTCTGCCGGAAAACCAAGCCAGCACTGCTCGAGGTGGACACAATCCAAGAAATATCAGAACATCGGACCCTCCCTGGGTTGAGTTCCTTGCCTAGTCATTGGGGATGATTGTGCCTAGAACCACAGCAGGAAGGGACCTCAGAGATCTTCTAGCCTGTCCCGATGCCCAAGGAGGGAGTTCTTCTGCCACCCTGGACAAACAACTGTCCAGTCTCTTCTTGAAAACCTCCTGTGATGGAGCAGCCAAAGGCAAGCCATTCCATGGATTAACCGTTCTGTCAGAAAATCCCTCCTTGTTTCCAGGTTGGCCCATATATAGCCTGGACTGCCACCTCAGGCCTCCCCCCTAAACTGAGTTCAGCATAACTTGGCTGCTATGCTCACATGTAACGCAAGCAAGGAATCCCCTGGGGGCCTCCTAGGATGGCAGACCCAATGGAGGAAGCGGTCAGCCGCAAAGCCAGTCAGACCTGAAGGAGTACGGAGGAGCCTTGCAGAAAGAACCCTCCCGCTTACCCAGCTCTCCTCGGCTCAAGCAGTGTCAGCAAAACTTGTGTCCCATTCACAATGCAGGTCTCTGTCAAGCCCTCGTCAAACACATTCTTCAAGAGCTGCTCCACGCACTCCTGTCTGAGACACCAAATGCAAGTCAGCTCCCTGGGAAAAATTGGGGCCGGCCACTCTGTAACTAAAGGACCCAGGTGATGTCACGTGACTACGCCAACTCAGGGCGGACGCAGTGGCACTCCCCAACTGGAAGCCCCGAGAGATTGCAGCACCCAACGGCCACCCAATCGCCCCCTTCAGCCGGCTTTCCCATTGACCGCACTTCTCGGAATCCAACAGGGAGGGCTGCCAAGGGCAACTGCATTGCTGGCAACTGCCCATTGGCCGTGGGGTGCTGCAACGGCACCACTGCAAGGAACTGGGGCATGTACATGTGTCACAAGCAGCCCTCCACTGAGCAGCTCAGTTGGGGCCAGAATCCCCACTGCTAAGGGAAGTAACCATAAAGCGTCACATCATCACATCTCTTAGCAGCTGCAGTCCTGGCATTCTGGCTGCCATCGCAGCCCAAGAACTGCTGTAGTTAAGTGAAGGGGGTCCCAAGTAAGGAGCACGGAGCGTGCTGCAAGGGGCTGCAGGAAACTGCAGCCACGCCAGGAAGCCTCAGCTGTCCCAGCAGCGCAGCACAAAGCAGCCACCACTGCCTCAGAATCCTCAGCTACCACCACTGCCCCGTCTGTCTCCAATCTCTGCCCTGTGGGCTGCCCTGCACAGGGGCACTTGTTGGCATCAGTACTGGGGCTTAAGTAAAGACCTGGGACATTAACAGTAGTCTCAGGTGCCCCCCGGTGCCCCCACTTCTTCCCATACTTGCAAGGGGCTTCAGGGGAACGAGGCTGCCTGCCATTCTGCAAGTAGCCTGCTAGTTCTCCAGAGACCCAGAGAAGGCTGGAAGGTTTCTGAAGGATCGGGCAGATGGAGCAGGAGGCTCGAAGAAATGAGATGTGGGGCTTGGTGAAGGGTTTGGCTGTGCAGCCTGGAGAACATCCTGGAGAATGGCAAAGGGCAGTGGGCCACAGCAGAGGCTGTGTAGTGTGGGCAGTGAGGGCAGCTGGGGCTGGCATGGCTGGCTGCTGTATGGGGCTTGAGGCGTCTTTTCTCCATGGCAGTGGCCGTGGAGGATGAAGCAGAGGTCCTGGGTGCAGATAGGTCGGTGGGGAAGCTGTAGCTTCCCCGTCCCTCGGGTGGTTGGCTCATGGGGGCACCCAATCTGTGACATGACTGCAGGGGGGCTGTACAGGCTGCAACTTCCAGTACAAGTAAAAAGTCTCCCAGAGCCTCCTCCCACCAGCCGACCCACTGCCACCTTCTTGGTTACTTACGACTCCAGGGATGCCAGGAGAGGGTCCAGGTCGGCCACCTCCTGGAGCTGGTTACTCTGATCTCTGCTCAGCCTGATGATATCACACAAGGTTTGAGAAGCATTGGATTGTCTCTGCAAACCGGGCAACAAGTCATTCCTGGCAAGAGGGCCCTTCAAAGGCCTGAGCAATTCCCCCCCAACCCCTGGGGAAATGGGGGGGGAGGTGGGAGAGCAGCAGGCCCCCTCCACAGTTGCACCCAAACCTCCAGGCTCAGCCTAAATCCTCACCACGTTGAACACCAAGATGCTCCTTGGGATTTCTGAATGGGCCCTACGTTCCTGGGTTATACTATACACTACTTAACTCTGATGGACTGAACAAGGAGTTGTTGCCTCTGGTGCATCCATTCTCTCTATCATAAAGTATCAACCAGTTGCTATTCTACTATTTCCTTACACCTGCCTTTTAAATGTGTCAAATTTGCATGCATTCTGTATTCATGAATTGGCATCTCCTTATTATTCAGCAAAGGCATTTAAGCCCAACAACAGCCATCCATGATGGCATGAATCAAGCAGATGTGGGCTTGTTCAGCAAACCACTGTAGGACCAGGAATGCTTCAGGGTGACAAGGGAAACCAGCAGCAGCAGCCAAGAAGTGTTTCCGCAAGGAAGAGGACGGGCCAAATCCTGAGGGTGATGGCTACCCTTCAAGGCGAGGAGGGAGGAAAGAAGGCAGACATCCAACCAGGACAAGAGCTAGAATCCTGGCAAGTTTTCCGCCCCCACCGGAGGCGGCCCAGAGGCTCTGCCAAGAAGAACTCCCCTCTCCAAAAGGCCCCTCCCTGAGAAAGAGCCCTTGGGGTCAGAGTGCGAGGGGTGAGGCCCATGGGGGAGCTCCCCCAAGAAGAGCCTGCTGGCCTCCCACCTCTCCTCTGGGCCACTCTCCTTCCTTGACCGCTGCTCAAGGGACACTCACATCTTCCTCCTGGTGAGGGCGGATCAGCTCCACCAGCCTCTGGACCAGCTTTGCCTCATTCAGCCACTGCAGCACAAAATGGGGGGGGGGGGGGAAACAATAGATAAGCCAGTGCCCTACCTGAACCTCGCATGAACCTCGGATGGAAGAGGCCGAGGCCCACGGCAGCCAAAGGACTTCACCCCCGGCCCCAGCCTTACCCCTAGCCATCTCTGGCCGAGTCTGCATGGCAAAAAGGGACGCCAAGAACAGGCACTTCTGAGCAACTCACCCTGAGCCCTGCAGGAAAGCCAACCCTATCCTCCCCGGCCGCCATTCCCAGCAATCAGGGATGAGGGCAGGCAACCAAGGGGAATGATCACACCCACAGAAAGCCCCTGTGGTGAAGTCTCCCCCCCCCCCCCGGCCACCTCTGTTCCGTCCAAGGGAAGGGGGCCCTGTGCCCTCCTGGAGGCTGGAGGGGAAGAATCCCCCAGCAGCTGCACCCACCCAGGCCTGGCCCTTCGAAAGGGGGCACTCTCCCAACATAGGGCGCCCTAATGTGAGCCCTGACCTGCAGCACCTCCTGGCGAAGGGGGACCGGCTCCACACAGCTGACCAGTCGCAGGAGGAGGTCCATCATGGCGGACGTCTCAAGGTGCTTCAGCACCAGGTCCACAAACTCGTTTTTCTTCCTCAGGAACGAAACCACCTGGGGAACGAAACCACCACAGCAGCCAGGCCTGATGAAAGCTCTTCATTTCAAGCAAGGGCACCTTCTAGCTTACGTTTGCAGAGGACATGCACCCCAAGTTTCAGGGGCCAATGTTTGGAACCCTCACCAACCCTGGAATCAACCCTCGCCCCACACCATGCCACCCACCGGGTCCTCTGGGAGGATCCAGGAATGACGGAAAGCTACCGAAAGGTCAAGTTGCACCAGGGTGGGAGCACAATCTCCACCCTGCCCTTGCCAGAGATCATCCAAATGGTCCAGACCATCTCTTCAAGGCCTCCTGAGGTTTCAGCGCCATCACTTTCTCAACCACCTTCCCCAGGAAGGGGAGGATAGGGATGGGGCAGAAACAGTCCAGCCTGGTGGTCCAGCAATGGCTTCTTGAGGAGGGGGCAAACCAAAGTTACCTGAAGAAGCCAAGGAATAACCCCCTCACTTGAGGAAGCATTCTCCCTCCCCCAGAGCCCACTACCACACCATCACCTCTGGGGCTGCTTTAACTGGCCTGGAGGGGCTGGGAGCTGAGCTCCCAGGTGAAGAACTCAGGCTGCCTCCTGAGCTCCCAGGGATTGGCTGGGGAATGCTGAGCTGCAGCCGTTTCCCTCCCACCCCACTTCAGAACTCCTTTGGGTCTGGTCCAGTTTGGCTGAGCGGACAGGTTCTTTTCTAAACCAGCTATATATAGCACGACCGAGTGACAGGGCCGTTTAGGAAAACCACCTGTGCAGTAGAAGGAAGCAGACTCTTCTATGAATCTCTGCCCCAGGCGTAAAGCCCCAGCCTTGGGCACCCTGCACCCAGAGCCATCTCTCGGCCCGGCTCAGCCCAGCCCGCAAAGGGAAATGAGGCACAAGCAAATGCTTTGGCCACAGAGCAAAGTGTGGAGGAGCACAATAAATGCAAGGGCAATGCCAAAGAATGGCCGGGGGAGAGCAGCCTTTTTACTGGGCGAGGATTAGAAAGGAACCTAGTGTTCATTCTTCCTTCTGCCCCAGAGGAAAAGGATCTCTCTCATCAAGCTGGGTGCCTGTAAAGGCAGCAGGGGAGCTGGTTGGAAAGGAAAGAACCCCTCACCTGCTCAGCTTTCCTAGCGATGAGGCTGCCAATGGTCTTGCTGAAGAAACTGGCCAGCAAGGGGTTCAAGGGAGGCTCCTGGTCCAAGAAGCCATAGAGGACATCCCACAGGGCCTCATCTCCCCCCAGCCGGTCGCTGATCTGGGGCACATCCGAGGTCAGCAGCTCGCAAGCCGTGTTCGGGTACCTGCAGGAGCAGAAGCCAAGACTAGGCTGAGGACAAGCAGAGACCTCTTCTGGTCTCCCGAAAAAGCAGGCAAGCGGGGACTGCCAAGGCCCACCACCCACGGCAAGAACAGGTTTGGGCAACGCAAAGGAGTCAGCAGGGAGTTCTGGCTATGGGGGCATCCATAGAGACCAATGCCAGGCATGGGGAGAGGCAGGAGGACAAACAGGTGGGATGTCTCGTAATCCTTCCAAATCAGTACACTTTTTTTTTTTTTTTTGGGGGGGGGGGGTTTCTCTCAGCAATGTTTTCCTCAGGAGGATGTTTTAATAGAGGAGAATGAGTAGGCTGAGTCAAGACAAAGAAATGAAGATGTTTTATCATATATATCCAAGGTTAAGAGAAGCGGGGGGGGGGGGGGGGAGAGAACCAGTTTGAAAGAAGTTCCTTCAGCTGGCTGCTTCCTCTTTAATTGCTCTCTCCTTCTCCCCCTCTCTCAAACACACAGACAGAGCCAAACAGAACAATTCCCAGCAGTTCAGCCTGGCCTACGAAATAGATCCCAGCCTGACTGAGACCCAACGCCCCCTCCGGAGCCAGGCAGGTAGCTCATGGGAGAGAGCCCGAGGGGCAGGGGGCTTTGGTTGGCTCTGGAGGGAGAGCTGCAGCCAGGAAGCCAGGGCAAAAGGAAAAGTGGGACTGCTCTCCACCTGGCTTCCCGGCTGGGTTTCTCTCCAGGCTCGGATGGCCTCTGCCCGACATCTGGGCTGGCCCATCTTTCTTTGACTCATCTATGTCTGAATTGCTGCAGAGACAGGGCGTCTCTCCAGAAACATTACAGCTCCATTTTGACAAAAGGCCTTTTAAGAGCCTTTGTAGGGGTAGGATGCCACCGGTTCTGCACGGCTCTATAGAACCAGAAGCTCTGAGGAGCAGCAGACACAGAACTGGTTCTGTGTCTGCTGCTATGTGGCCCACCTGCCTGTCCGGACTCTTACCTGACCTTTATTTCCTGCTTTTTCAAACTCAGCTGCTGTGTGCGGCACAGCTGAGGTTGAAAAAGAAGTTAAAAAATGCTTTTTCAAACGCTGGGCACCCGCACGCAGCGCTTATCAGCTGTTTGGGCAGCACAGCTTATGGTGTATTACATGCATGCGCAGCAAAACTACTGAACAAAATTACCGAACCGGTAGTCATGCCGGTTGAATCCCACCCTGGTTGAATCCCAGCCTTTGATAATATTAGATGGTGAATGTAGAAAAAGGGGGCCCTTGCACTGCAGGGCCGAGGATTCATTCGCCTGCAATCAGACCAGGGCTTCCTCGGAGCCAACTCAGGGTTCAAGAAAGCAGACCTCAATAAGCAAAGGGGGAAAGATTCTGTGGAGAGAAAATCCTTCCATTCTGGGAGATTGAGAAATTCTAAAAAACAATCAAGAGATGCTCACACAAACAATACCAAAGAGGAAGAACAATGGGAGGCAGCTGGTGAGTCCTCCAATACATTGGGAAATGAAAAGGACCAATACGCAACTAAGAGAGCACTGGATGCTCTCTGAGTTTGGTTGTTTTTTTTGCATCCTCAGTGCCGGAAGGGAAGGTGGTTTCGGGGGGGGGGGGGAATGTGGGGTCATCTGGTGCTCTCTGAGCTTGGTGGTTTTCTTGCCAGATTGACGCTGTTACCTAGTCTGATAACGAAACGCCTGCAAGAAACCAGCCACCCTCGGAGAGCACCGAGGACCCCAGAAAAAGGACAAGTTTAAAGAATGGAGAGACCAGCACATACTGAAAGCAAAGCAGCGGTAGTCCTGGACTTACGACCATCATGGAGTCTGCCTGTTTTGGTTGTACGTCATACCCTTGGAGAGCATGGGTTGAATGGACACACTTAAGAACCTTCTTTGCCAGAGTCGTTAAGCAAACACAAGTCATAAAGCGGCAAAAGGTTATAGACCGTGGCCCTGGTGGAACTGCAAACGGCCCTCAATGCAGCTGCTGGTTGCTGAGGGCTGAAAAGGCAGCCATGGGACCACAGGGGATTCAGAACCGGGCCCACTGTAATTTTGAACGGCTGCTAAGAACCAGTCGCAACCTGAGGACTACCTGTGCCAGGCAATAGCTCAAATTTTGTCTGCTGTCTTTGCACCATTTCCTTCTTCAGAAGCACCCTTCTCCCCTCCCCAGCTGGGCTCTCCGCAAAGGAAGGCCCTCCTGCTGCTTCCCTCTTTATATTCCCAGGCGGGGGGCAGGGGGGGAAGGAAGCTCTCCCCATAGAAGCCCCCGACCTCTTCAATGTGGGACCGACAGGTGGATGTTCCTGGGAACCTTCCACAGCATTGACAGGTGACATCAATCAGGCTGCCCTCCGGGAGATTTGCTAGACCTGGGGAAGATTTCCAACGACTGCCAGCCAGCCCAAGCCAGGCCCAAGAGCAGAAGCCAGGATGCCGGAAGAGTCTCAGAGAATTTCCCCCCCCACCCTTCTCATCATCCAGAGGTAGCTCTGGCCACCACCAAGGTTAAAGGTCAGGCTCGGCCATTAGAAAGCTGTACAGACTAGATTGGGGGGGGGGGGAGGGTACATGCCAGCAGAGCCCTTGGCAGTCCAGACGAAGCAAAGGCAACCTTTGGCATCTCACCAGGAAAGCCCCTGCAAAGCCTGGGGACAACAATGTGATGGGTTGGAGCTGCTTCGCTGCCTCTAGGCAGCTGACTGAAAGCAGGATGCCCCCTTCCCTGGACCAGAGGGTTCTTCTGGAGGAGAACCAGAGGCCGCTTACCTTGCAAAAGGACCCCAACCGAAACATTCCAGCAAACCCACCGAGGAATGGCTAAGGGGGGGAGGGCGGGAGGAACGGAAGGCCCTGGAGCGGCTGGGGGTTCAAAGCCCAGATCTGAATCCCATCAAGATCCCTGGGGGAGGGGCTGGGGGCATTTGATGTGGAACGGGCCCTGCCTGCGTGTGAGATGATCGTAAGGGATAACTGCTTGAGGTCGTTTCTGCCAGAGGGGGTGAAGCCAGGTGTCAGGGCCAGGGGCACCCTTGCTTTGTCCACAAGCAAAATCTGAATTTACCTTAAATTACCCAGTGGAACACAAAGGGCCAAATGGGTCTGATATTTAGCACATCCCATTACCTATCCATGTTTTGAAACAATCCTTTTTCTGCCCCAGTGAGGGTGGTTGAAAAGTCCAAGGTTTCCATGGAACACCCTCACTTCCCCTGGGGACTGCACACCCTTTTTCACCACTCAGGTTGTTCAGCCACCAAGAGGTGCCTTCCGCACAATGAGGAGGAGGAAGGGTGGCCTGACAGCGGGACTCCTGCAGGAAGGACACCCCCCCCGTCTTTGACCTCATGGTACCTACTTGAAGCGGACCTTCTCATCCACATCCAGGGGAGGCTCGCGGCTGATCAGCTGTACCAGCTCCTCCATGCACGGCTGCCGGCAGAGGAAGTCCACCAGCCTCCGGTTCTGGGCTTTGCACTCCTGCAGGACGTCATCTTCATCCATTAACTCGCGCAGAGTCACGTCCTCTTTCTCCAGCAGTCTGTCAACGTGGGACGTTGCATTCAGATCGAACTTCCAAAACATGGTGGGGATGAGGCCGCACTCGCCCCTACCTGATGGGGAAGAGGACATAGCTTCACCCCTGCTCCGCCGACCTCAACGTGGCCCCTGCCCCCCATGCCCCACCCCGTTTCTCACAGGGCAAATTGGGTGGAACTGACCAGGTGCTTGTCCTTCGGCTAATTGGGCAGGGAACCCAGAGCATCCCTGCTGGGGGTCCTCGATTTATGACCACAATTGAGCCCAAAATTCCTGTTCTTAAGTGAGACACTAGTCAAGTGAGTTTTGCCCCATTTAACAACAGTTCTTGCCCCGGTTGTTAAGTGAATCAGTCCAGTTGCTAGGTTAGTAATCTGCTTGTTAAGTGAATGTGGCCTCCCCATTGACTTCCACGTCAGAAGTGTTCAAAAGGTGACTGTGAAACACGGCCATGGTCATAAGTATAAACTCTGACCCCGGAAGCATGGGGAGGCTGCAAAGTTCATACCTGGGAATGAAAAATGGTCCTTTTTTTCAGTGCCCTTGTCACTTTGAACGGTCACTAAGTGAACTGTTGCAAGTCGAGAACTGCCTGTACAGGAGACCCTAGTGAATCAGTGCTGCTGAGAAGGTCCCCCGGCCAGGAAGGGGAGCCCAATTTCACAGCTCCCCAGCAGGGGCAATGGGCCCAGCTGCTCTCAGCGCCCAAGGCCTGGTGTGTGTGTGTGGGTGTGTGCTGGGCACACAAAAGGCTGCGCCTGCCTATCGCGGGGGGTGGGTGGGCACGGAGGGAGGGCGCCCCAGAGGGCGGAGGTCTCTTTACACTCAGATCCATGTCTGTCACCTGAAGTCAATGTGGAAAACCAAGGCTGGAGCACCTGCCAGTCCTGCTCTGCAGATCCAAGGGGGCTGAACAGCCAGTCGAGAGGCTTCCCTAAGCTGTCTTTTCTCAAAAGCTTGTGATTTGGACGCAGAATAATTTCAGGTGGACTTTTCCTACCATTCAACACATTTTTGAGAGATTTGGAATAAAAAAAGCACTGAAAGGTATTCTTGAACAGTGCTCACTTCCAAATCTACTAAAGTTTTAGCAATATGATAAACCAGGACACAAAAAAGATGTTGTACAACTAGAAAAAAACACAAATGACAACCAAACTGACCAGGGCAATAGAGACATTCCTCTTGGAGGAGGCCTGAAACAATTCATACGGCTTCCATCCTAAGACGCCAACGTTCAAGGCTAAGGAAGAGACTCTCTCTCTCTCTGCCCCTCTCTCCCTCTTCCTCTGCACGCTCACCAGAGCCTGCTAAAGGCTTCTCAAATAAGTGTCCCCTCATCCTGTGGACTTTCCAGGAAAAAGCTTCTGAAGGTTTTTTTTCTCACCAAAGATTCAAAAGCTTAAGTGCGCCTGCCTTCACAAACTCCCTCCCAAAGGCCGGCTGAAGCGAACCCCTCTCCATCCTCATCTCTCCAGCCCCCTTTTCTCGGCTTTAAAACACAGCCCAGGAGCTGCAGGGGAATCTGACTCCCTTCCCCAAGAGGCTTGACCCGAAGGAGAAGGTCACCCCCTCTTTTCCCGCCGGGTGGCAAGAAGGTCGGATAACCCAAGGCTAAAATGAAACATGGGCTCCTTCAGACAATGGAAGACCATGGAAAGGAGGGCAAAAAGGCCCCACCCAGGTTCTCGGCTGGAAAGGCCATGCCACTTCACACTGGCCGACTGGATTGGGAGATCCATCTGGCTTCAGGAGGAGAGCCTGGGTAGCATACAGCATTAAGGACAGGGAAAGCTTAAGGAAGAAAAATAAAATGTGCCTCTCAGAAGAAAGCCTCCACATAGAAAGCTAGCCAACAATCACCTCAACCCTGGGGGGAGGGGGGGGGGAAGGCTAGATTTTCAAAGACTTCTCAAAAATAGCCAAGCTGGGAGCAGCTTTGGGCCTCTTCCCCACCACCACCATGACAGCCCCTTGCAACAGTCCACCCACAACAAGGCCAGTAGGGTGGGAGTGGCAGTCCAGACACCCCAGCCCAACCCACAAAAGGTTGCAAGGGGTACAAAAGAGGAGTGTGTACCAAGTCCTTCCTGCTACATGGACCCTTTGCTCTTTCAACGGAAGCTGCAAGAAGTCCAGGAAAACCCTTCCTGAACAGGAACTCCGGGGCAGACGGGGAGGGGGGGAGAATGGGGTTCTGGCCCCGGCAGATCCAAACCACCACAACCCTTCAGTCCTGCTGGGACTGAATCCCCTTCCCTTCGGACCTTGGGATAAGACTCTGACTCCCACTGCTTGGACAGGCCAAGTTCGGGGCAGAGGCAGGCCCCTTCCCCAGAGGAGCCATTCCTGGATCCCCCTTTCTCCAAGGGAAGGCGGGAGAAGGTGGTGGGCCCCAAATGAATCTGACCGACCCCAGAGCCTTTTCCGTGCTGGAAGCAGGCCCGATTGTAGAACTGAGGCTCAGATGAAGAGGGCCCCTTGCTTCTGGCCCTCCTGGATTTCTTGGGGCATTCAGTACTGTTGAGTAGGGCATCCTTACAGACCAGCCTTGGGTGTCAGGAAGGGGGAAGGGGTCTCCTCCTTCCTCTGGGGCCGCTTCTGGTCAGTCTTGTTAAGAGGGAAGAGTGCTTAGGGCCCTCCTCCAACCGACTGGCTGCCGTGGAGTGAGGTCACCAACATGCAGGAGATACTCTTCCGAGGCTGGAGGCTGGGAGGGCAAGAACCAGGTTAGCCTCAAGGCTGGCCAACCAGAGTGTCTGTGAGTCGTTTCCCTCCACCGCCCATGGTGAATTTGCCATTTTTTTTAAAAAAATATAAATTTTATTAATGAACAACAAAAACATTTAAAAACAATGAACGTGGTGCATACATCCCAACAAACCTATTTGTCTTACATCCTTGTACAATACATGTAACAAAAAATACAAATTTACATATATACATAAATATTAATCATTGTTAATACATTTACTCCTTTCTTTTTTAAACCAGTGGTAAAACTCCCAAATTTTGTAGTAATCAGATTCAGTCTTATCTTTTAATTCTTGGGTCATTCTATCCATTTCAGTGCACGTCCAAATTTTTCTGATTATTTCTATCTCATCTGGCATATCATTACCTTTCAATTTTTGGGCAAAGGCTAATCTCGCAGCAGTGGTGACATGGACTATTATCTCTTTTTTATCATCTGATACCTGTACAATCAGCATAGCCCCCCTCCCCCCCCAAGGCCGTGTGCTTTCTCCACTTCTCCCTATATACCAATGACTGCATCTCAAACGATCCATCTGCTAAAATATTGAAGTTTGTGATGACAAAAGAGTGATTGGTCTCATTCGAGACAACAAATCTGCATACAGACAGGAGGTTATACAACTTGCCTCGTGGTGTAACCAGAACAATCTGGAACTGAACACACTCAAAACCGTAGAAATGGTGGAAGACTTTAGAAAAAGCCCTCCCATACTATCACCTCTTACAATTCTGGACAACACAGTATCAACAGTAGAGACCTTCAGATTTCTAGGTTCTATTATATCACATGACCTAAAATGGACACCTAACATCAAAAACGTCATCAAAAAAGCCCAACAAAGAATATTCTTTCTGCGCCAACTCAGAAAGCTCAAAGTGCCCAAGGAGCTGCTGATCCAGTTCTACAGAGGAATTATTGAGTCTGTCATCTGCACCTCTATGACTGTGGCTCTGCAACCCAAAAGGACAGACACAGACTTCAGAGGATAATTAGGACTGCAGAAAAAACAATTACTACCAACCTGCCTTCAGGTTGTATACGAGTATACGAGGACCTGTATACTGCACGGGTCAAAAAGAGGGTCAACTCCTACTCTCAAAACGACGCTATAGAGCCCTGCACACCAGAACAACTAGACACAAGAGCAGTTTTTCCCCGAAAGCCATCACTCTGCTAAACAAATAATTCCCTCAACGCTGTTCAACTATTACAAAGTCTGCACTACTATTACTGTTAATCTTCTCATCACTCCTTATCACCCATCCCCTCCCACTTGTGATTGTAGGACTGTAACTTTGTTGCTTGTATCCTTACAATTTATATTGACTGTTTCCTAGTATGATTTGATTGCTGATTGCACCTTATGATATCATTAAGTGTTGTACGTTATGATTCTTGATTCTTAACAAATGTATCTTTTCTTTATATATACTGAAAGTATTTACACCAAGACAAATTCCTTGTGTGTCCAATCACACTTGACCAATAAAGTATCCTGTTCTATATTTTCCCACATTGATTCCCAATAGAAAAATTTCAGGTCTAAATTTATTTTAATTTTACATATCTCTTCTAACCAATTTCTAATTTTTAGCCAATATGTTTGAGCTTTCTCACATTTCCACCATACGTTGTAGTATGTTCCAATTTCTTTGTTGCATTTCCAACATTTAGGGGATAATTTATTGGCAATTTTACATTCTTGCCAATTTTGATGGTGAAATGTGCCATCAATAAAACATTTTGTGTAAGTTTTCTTTTATGATGCTGCCAAAGGTTATTTTTCTATTCCTGTCCCATAAAATTTGCCAATTATCCAAATTTATGCCATATCCAAAATCTTTCATCCAGGCCAATATCATTTCTTTCACCTTTTCCTCTTCCAGTTTGCATTCTCATAATACTTTGTAAGTTTTTTTTAATCAATTTCTCATCCGTTCCTAGTGATATTTTATCTAATTCTGTTTTCCATCTACTAATACCTTTACTCATATCTTTACTATACCTCGACTGTAATTGTAAATAGGCCCACCATTCTATCTCAAATGCCAAATCTTTCAACTCTGTCTTGTTTTTAAATCACCCTTCTCATCTAATATGTCTGCATATATAATGACCTAGCCTCGACGCAATAAATGTGGGTACATTAACGCTTCTAATGTAGATAGCCAAGTTGGTATTTCAACGTAGATTTGCCATTTAGTTTTATTCCATGCATTTAGTAAGGTCTACCTAATTTTATGCCTGTGACAGTAACCATGAATTTGATGTTTGTCCTGCCACAAAAAGCATGCCAACCTGCCTGTAAGTTATATCCTTCTAATATTAATATTCTTTTATTTTTAACACTTATCCAATCTTTAACCCAGGTCAGAGTAGCTGCTCTATGATATATTTCCCAATCCGGTAGGCCAAGTTCTCCTCTTTCAGTACCGTCCTACAACAATTTCAGTCTAATTCTGGGCTTTTTTTCCTGCCATATAAATTTTGATACGAGCTTATCCAATTGATCAAAGAAATTTTTCTCTAATTTTACTGGAGCATTTTGGAATAAAAACAGTAATTTTGGTAACATGTTCATTTTTATAGACGCAATTCTCCCAATAAAGGAAAGCCTTAAGTCACTCCATTTCCTAAAATCTTCAATTATTTTTTTAATTAGTTGAGTATAATTATCCTCTTTGAGGGTTATACATTTTGCCAAAATTACAATTCCCAAATATTTAATTTTATTTGTTGTCTGGATGTCCATTATCCTCATTAAATTTTCTTTTGTGCATTTGTCATATATTTTGTAAGTATTTTAGTTTTTTCCTTATTAATTTTTAGCCCTGCTACTTCTCCAATTCCTTCTCCAATTCTCCGCTACTTCTCCAATTTCTGTAATTGCTCTAACAATTTTGGTCCAGAATTTTGCAGATCTTCTAGAATAAAAACCAAATCATCAGCGAAGGCTTGTAATTTATATTTCTTTCATTATTTTTAGTCCTTTTATTTCTAGTTCTTTCCTAATTATTATTGTTAATACCTCTAATGTCAAAATAAATAATAATGGTGATAATGGACATCCCTGTCTCATTCCTTTTTGTATCTCGAATTTACTTGTTGTGTGATCATTTATCAATACCCTAGCTTCTTTTTGTGATATATCGCTAATACTAAATTTAGGAATTTTTGCCCAAAATCCATATGCTTAATTTGTTGCAGAACGAAACTCCGTTTTACATTATCAAAGGCCTTTTTAGCGTCCAAGAATAATAGTGGTACTTGCTCTACACTATGATCTTCATAATACTCTATGATGTCTAAAATTGTCCTGATATTATTCCTAAGATGCCTTTGTGGAAGGAAGCCATTTTGATCTGTGTGCATAAATTTGTTTAATATTTTCTTGAATCTTTTGGCTATTATAGTTACAAAAATGTTATAGTCCACATTTAATACAGATATTGGCCTGTAGTTTGCTATCTTTGTTTGGTCATTTTTTTCTTTTGGAATGATTGTAATCATTGCTTCCTTCCATGATTTTGGAATTTTTGCCTCATCCAGGACTTCATTAAATAATTTAAGTAATCTGTTGCCTAATAATTCTTGTTGGGTTCTATATAATTCAGCAGGGAGTGCATCTGGGCCAGCCACCTTATTGTTTTTTTGTTTATTTATTGCCCAAGTCACTTCTTCAAGACTTATTCTTCTATTCAATAAGCTTTTTTCTTCCGATATTCTCGGAAGGTTCATTTTCTTTAAACAGTTTATCACTTTTTCTTCTGTTATGTATTCTTCTTTATATAGATCGTCATAAAATTTCTGAACTATATTCCTTTTCATTTCTTCTTGATAACATATTTCTCCCTGTTCATTTTGTAGCTTCGTGATCCATCTTTTTTCTGCTTGTTTCTTCAATTTCCAGGCAAGCCATCTTCCTGGTTTATTGGCGTTCTCAAATACATTTTGTTTTATTCTTTTCAGTTTTTGGGCTTGGTCTTCTTTTTCCAGCAAGCTTATTTCATGTTTTTATTAAATTCATATTATTTCTTTCTGTTTTGGTTCTTCTTGCAGCTTCATCTCCAAGTTTCTAAATTCCATTTCTAATGCTTTTCGTTGTAGCTTATTTTTATTTTTATTTGCCATATAATTTATCGCCACCCCTCTCATAAATGCTTTAGTCATGTTCCAGGTGTTTTATAGGGATGCATCTTCTTTGTTCTCCTAAAATAAGAGTTTCATTTCCTTTTCCAGTTTATTTTTAAATTCCTCCTCTTTTAGGATCACTCTTTGTAAAGTCCATCTTGGTGTCTTGGATCGATCTTTCCAGCTAAACTTGATATCGCTATAATGTGCCCACAAGCTTGGTTCAATTTCTATTTCAGTTATTTCTGAGACAAGCTTCTTTGGCATCCATACCATATTCAGTCTCGACCAAGACTTATGTCTGTTAGGAATATAAGTCACCTAACAGGTGTTTAGGTTAGAAATATATAAACCAGGATAAACATTTTAAAACTGTATCTTTAAGAAAATGCAAAACTATAACTAGGTGTGGTTTCTCAAACCGGCCATAAGATGGAGCCAGAAACCTGGGTTGCCTTAATCTTCATCTCAGAAGAGAGTGTGAGTCAGTCTCTGTTTCCTTCTGTTGGAAAGTATTGCCTTCCTCCATTTTTCTTAATTGACTGATATTATTGGATTTGATGTAAGTCTGATACTGAACTGTTTTTGACACTAACGTTTCTGGATGTAAAACCCTACATTTACTGTACAGTGTATCTGTGTTCTCTGTATCATTCAAACAGTACTCTCTATACGTCTCCCTGTATGTACTCATTCTCCTAACGGGGAATTACCTCAACAGTGATCATGGGCCCAG